>JAQPZY010001616.1:0-275000 GCA_029931535.1 Margaritifera margaritifera | reverse complement strand
TTGTAAGATTTACCCTCACCACACATACCGAATTCAAACGTTTCCGCTTCGTTTAGCACTGAAATTTTGTACAAGCCACTGCAGGGTCGGATTTAGAGGGATTATTACTAGTTGCTACAAGTTCCGCAAAAGATAGCAGTTATTACCAGTTTTTACTAGTTCCCAAAAGATGATGTTTACTACCAATAAAAGTCCTTCATTGAGACAAACATTGAAAGAGTACGAATTTACTTACACCATGCCTCTGAGTTTGAATAAGAAAAAAAAAAAAAAAAAAAAAAAAATTAAAAAATGCGCATTATTAAAATAGTTGAGTTGATATTACATCCTTAGTTTATAGTTTAGTTGGTTTAGTTTATTTTTACAATAACCCAACCTTAGTTTATTAGTTTTAGCAGGGCTTGAAGTTAATATGATTTTTATTCGGTAGCCAGTAGGACTAGAAGGTTGTAAAATCTACTCCAGGGGCAGCATTAGAGGTAATTCGACTGAACTCCCTTTTCCAGTAAAAATGTTAAAATAGAGAAATTTGGCCAGTTTACGAAAAACAAATACCTCTTTTAAACTCGAACCCTCTTATAAGGCTACAACGTTTACACCTTTATCCCTTAGCTTATTTACTGCATGTAAACGTGCACAAAATCGGTAACCGTGTAAACACACATGCAAGTGGTAGTACACTAGCCCGAGGCTAGTAAATTTCCAGTTGGACGGGTAGTTGTCATAATTTCAATAGTCCGATGACTAGTAAAGTTTCAGTTGTCACTAGTCAGCGTTTGTAGGAAGGACTAGTGAAGATTCAGGAGGACTAGTAAATTTCTTAATCTACTGGACCTTGTGGCTACGAAGAAATTTATGTAAAATTCTAGGCCAGGGCTGTCAATGACGTAGCAACTACCCATTCAAATTAAAATTATACATTTTCACATCTGAGCTAGTCGTATCACAATGGGCGTTTTGGACTGGGCTTACTGATATTGGTCAACGCCTTCTATACCCCATGACTTTACTACTTTTACCCCGCTCGTCACACGCGAGTGCATGCGGTATGTCTTAAATTGAGGCAGTAGAAAATAATTCTAACGCTAGTGTGAACGATTTTATGTAGCAAAATCAGCGAGCGTAAAACGATGTAGCCATTATTTTAAAAAAAAATACAATTACTAATTCTTTGGAAATATAGTTAATACAATTACTAATTCTTTGTAAATACAAACGACAACACCGTCAAAATGCTGCCAACGCAGGTGCAGATAATTTCTTCTCTATGTATGACGTGTCATTGTGAAAACTCTTCACAAACACACTGGATACTCTTTGCTCGCGTGAACGCGTCAATGAGTAGGTATCACGGTACCAATTGTTTTTCCATAGACCTTAATGTTAACATTTGGTGAAATAAATATACCTTCTCTCCTATTTTAGCATGCATGTCACACACTGTCAGAGAGAGCAATGTTAGATTGTCAATTTGACAGTGATAGAACCAGGTACTCCATTGCATTTAAGAGAGATAACTCTGCTGGAACTAGACAGGGGTAAGAGTTGTCCAGTCACAACAGACACATTTTCAGTGATGTGCATCACATTTTTAACAAATCATAAAAAATGCAAAACATGATCTACATATAAATTAACATAATCTCACATCTTGCTAAGAGACTCAACTTTTTTTTAAGCCAGACAGAAACTACAACTCTTACATAATACACCAATCACAGCTAGTTTTGTTGTTTATTTCTGAATACAATGTTCCCTACACCTTAAGCTCCACCCCCTGGGCTTGCGCAATTGGTACCGTGATACCAGTATGCCCTTTGGTCGAGTAAACGATTTTGCAAAGCAAAATCTGTTAGGTGCCACAATCAGGCCAATACATTATAATGGACTGTGACTATACTGCGTATGTGAAGATTCCTTTTCTGTGAGACTAAAATACTACTGCAGGAATGGGATCATTGATCGCCACTATACTGTATATAAAATATTCTCCTGATATTGTTTTCTTTGTGTGGTTATATTTTATATTGACTGTGGCAGAGAGATTGTGTGAGAATATTATATTAAACAATTACCGCGGTGTATATATATATATATATATATATATATTTATATATATATATTTATATATATATATATATATATATATATATATATATATATATATATATATATATATATATATTTATATATATATATTTATATATATATATATAGGCAAAAAGTTCACAGATTGATGCGTATAGTATTTTGAAAGAATTTATGAATATTTCTATTGCGGGAATCACATTGTCCGAAAAATGGAGTGTTTGTAACGTCACAGAAGATTAAATCACTATTTCCCTTACATGCGTCATACAGATTTGTCAAAGAGGCCTAAAAGATGTATGATTTTTCAAATGCATATCCGGAGCATCTTGATAAATTAATCGATTTAGGGATTGCATCGGAAGAACAACGACTTAGACTTGCTGAAGATTATAACAAAAAACCAGAAAACTCATTGTATGATATTTTCCAAGAAACGTTTAAGTCGCTGACGTTGACTAGGCCACCAAGTGTAGATAATGAAACGAGTAGTGAATACGCCAGTGATGACAACGAAACAATTAGTGAATATAGCAGCAGCAGCGAAGATCACCAAGAATAAATTAATTAGAGGGATGCCTTCAGTGTTATAATGTATGGAAACATCAACGGCACTTTTACATGAGTATGAGAAATATCTACAAGATGAAGAGTCTAAGCGGCATATGCAACGTCAGGAGTTTTGAGAAAAGATATTCACATGCATAGACACAGAAACTATAGAGTGAATATACAAGCAGTGCAAGACATTTTACGTTATCGGATGTCATTGTGCAAGCGGCGGTCATTTACGAGTTGGTATTATACTTAGTACATTGAATTGGTCAAATACTGAATTGAAGAAAATTATATTCAAGTATGAAAAGCTATTTGACGGTAATCATCGGTTGACGCACCCTGGTTAAAAAGTTTGTTCACTGCTCACTGCCCAGAGTTTGGAAACAACGATCATAGATGAAAGGTATTTTACAGCGAACGGTCGTACAATCAAATATTATCCACTGAGAGTATTTCTACAACCCTACATGATTGGTGAGGAGTACATACGCCTGAAGTTACGTACACAATTAATCGAGAACACAGAAGATTATTTTTACTTGGGAAGACAAATCCGCATCTCTCTCTCTCTCTCTCTATCTCTCTCTCTCTCTCTCTCTCTCTCTCTCTCTCTCTCTCTCTCTCTCTCTCTCTCTCTCTCTCTCTCTCTCTATATATATATATATATATATATATATATATATATATATATATATATATATATATATGTATGTATATATATAGTTTAGTGGCATTGGGACGCAATCAATGCAAAGGTGTACGCCTTGGAAAATATGAACTATGCGGCAGAACGTGCCATTACGAATGCTGCAAATCCCACTTGCTCGCGTTACGTGTTGGTCTAGGTACTCGACCATGCCTTAAATGTGGTAACGGAGTAAAGTCGCGTAATCAGCTTTGCCGACCATACGGATCTATTCGCGAATATTATCGTGCGTGCCGGCGAAGATTCGCCAAAGCAACAAATATAGAACATATTGTTGTACAAATACCCGACGATGTTAACACTGTTGAGGAAAAACCCGTCGACACCAATACTGTTGAGGAAAAAGATACAGAAGTCAATGAAATAATAGCCATGATTGAAGCGATTGCAGTTTCTGATCCTGGTAAAGTAAAAATGTTGAAAACATGTATTGACGAAGTTTGAAATTAGACAATGATTTTCCCTTATATACCAGCATGCCTACCGTCAATCAGTTGAGGCAACTCACGCGAGAGCGTGGGATACGAATACGAAGCAGTATGCAAAAAGCTGGCATATTTGTATTATTAGGACTTGAAACGAGCCACGGAAACTTCCCCTAGATGAACCACAGCCGGTTGTAACGGCAACGTCAACAATACAGCAACTGAAACAATACGCGCGCGAGCGTAATATACAAATACTAACAGGTGCAAGAAAAGCTGATATATATGCACTATTAGGATTGCCAGACGAACCGCGCCTGAATGTGAGAGACCTTCGTGCAACAGCAGAAGGGTTAAATATTAAAATTCCTTTGCGGACGAAGCGGGCGGAAATTGCACGCATAGTCGAGGATGAATAAAACCGCCAACGCATCGCGTATGTTCCGTAACGAGCCCAAGTTTCTGAATTCAAATTACGAAAATGTCATGGCGATTATGAAAACTGGCATGCGATTTTTCTGAATGCGTACACGCCAAGCAAAGACGCTAGAAAATGTTTTATGGAAGATGCGCCCTGGAACGCTAGAGCGCTCTGGCACCTCCGGGGTTAAGGTGGACATTGTTCTTAGTGTGCATTTGATTATGCAGATTAATCGTAAGTCATCAGACAAGGATGGGTTATAAATCACTATCCCCTAAATTAATAGCGGTGCTTGTACAATCTTAAACCGTAAAGACACCGAAGCCATCAATGACGAACTCGGCACAGGCTTTGAAAAGATTCTCGAGACTTTGGAAAAATATACCAAAGCAGGATCCGGGACTCTTGACAAACATACCATTCCATGGGTCTAATTATATGGAAACGCCAAAGTATGTTCCGCCGCGCTCGGTAATGAACGTAAAAAATGATGACAATCGATGTTTTGAACGGGCGGTCACGTTCGCGTTACATCCCGCGAGCGATCACACTATCAGCCGCGACACTACCAACAATACCTGAGTGAACTCAAGTTTGGTAACATAGAATTTCCTGATTAGGTTACTAAGGCAAATACTCAAAACGTTTGCAGAACTCAAACCTGGTATTGCCGTTAACGTGTACGCTTGGGACAAAGAATTGTATGCGCTTGCACTATCCCCACATATAAGTAGTGGGGGGGGGGGGGTAAATAGGTCAGGGGGGCACTATAGGTACAAACGGGAATTTAACATGGCGGGGGGCACTATAGATACAAACGGAAATTTAGCATAGGGGGAGGCACTATATGTACAAACGGGAAATTAACATTGGGGCCTCTACGGGTACAAACGGGAATTTAACAGAGAGGGGGGCACTCTGGGTACAAACGGAAATTTAGCATTGGGGGTACTTGAGGTACCAACGGAAAAAAAAATGGCAATCATTGGAAAATTAATCTTTTCTTGAAAAATGGGTGGCCTTGAAAAGGGCCGTTGTTTTTTTTTTCTTTTAACATACACATCTCCTGGAGGGTCTTCTTTTCCTTTAACTTCTACGGACTTCCGGACCGTACATCAAGACCCTCTTCAGGCAGCCTTGTCCTTCTATATAGATGCGACGTTTCCATATGGCGGTCTCTGTGATCTTGGTGATGGCCCATGAGGCTTTTACATACATGGGGAATGCTGGGTTAAACAACATCCCCGAGATGATAGTCGATGATTCCACACTTGTCCACATTTTGTTTTTCTTCTGGAGTGATCTTCCAGAAAAAAACCGGTGAAGCTCTACGAGACAAGCGGTGGTATATATACCCTACGAGTGGATTGAAATGAATCGAAATGAACTACCAATCCAAGCGCGCGTTACAAGCGGGTCGGTTTTTCTTCCAATGGGAAGAGAGTAGGGGTGTGACGTCATTTGGGGTATAAAGGCATCACAGCGTTCGTAGGGATTTTACTTTTTGGACAGCCTAAAAATGGAGACTACCAAGACCAGTATGTATTGGGGTGAGCCTGCAACGAATGCTTTGTTAAACTTCCAACCGGAAGAGTTTAATTTAGATTTTCTGTCTCAAGAATTTGAGCCTGAAATCACTACGACTGCTGCTGTACCAGCCTCTTTGCTGCCTGTCATGGACGATTTCAAAAAGAGGCAACAAGAAGAATTGGAAAAAATTTTACATCGACAGAGAGAAGCGGAAGAAGTGTATCTTCAACAAGAAGAGGAAAGGAGAAAACAAGAAGAAGAAATAAGACAGTTAGAAGAGGAGAAGAGTGAAGAACCGCAAGAAGAGAGCGAGGAAGATAAAACGGTGAGTCTACTACTCCAAGACATTTTACGTGAGTTAAAGCATCTAAGAAAGTTATATGAATATTCTTTAACTCAACCCAAGAGAAAAAGACCATCACGGGCTAAACATACGAAACCCATCACTACTTCTACTGAGATGCTACCACCACCACCACCACCACCACCACCACCACCACCACCAGTCACTACTACTACCACCAAAGTAGCAGCAGCAGGAATTGGACTGGGTCGTGGAAAAGGATTACGACAATTGAAGTTGATCATGTCAACTCCATAAGTTTGTTTAACAAACAAACACCCCAACGGTCCTTTTCAGGGCCACCCAGATCTCTAGAAAAGAAATCACATTGCCAAAAAAAATCCAGTAAAACTTTAAAAATCCCCATTCCTTGGTTTTGTGTGTAAGAGTGAGTGCGTGCGTGCGTGTATGATCCATACTCAAAAACAAAATAACACAAAAACACTTACTTTTTTCCATTCTGGTGTATTCTCTATTTTTTTTTTACAAAATAATTCACCATGAACATCACACCACACTCCAAAAAAAGTTCATTGTTCACTGTCTGTCTCTCTTGTTCTTCTTGAATTTCTTCACAGGGATCAAGGGTTCTTTTTCTTCTTCACTGTCTTCCATCCATCTAACTTTCTTGCTTTTCTTGCTTTTCTTGACGATATGTTCTTCTTCTTCTTCTTTTAGGTTTGAAGATCCTTCGGCTTCCTCCCTCTCTGGTAGATTTTCTTCTTGTTTTTGAGGACACTCCGAAGACCAATGTCCTTTTCCTTTACAATAATAACAAGTATCTTTTCCTTTATCTCTGTTTTGGTTTTGACGTTGTGGACATTCTGGAGCCCAATGTCCTTTCTCTTGGCAGATATAACAAGTATCTTGACTTTTATCTCTCTTTTCTTTTCTTTGTTGACGTTGTGGACATTCTGGAGCCCAATATCCTTTCTCTTGGCAGATATAACAAGTATCTTGAGTTTTATCTCTCATTGCTGTTCCTCGGCTTAGATAATCCCAATAATAGGAAGCAAAATTTCTTTTCTTGTGGCATTGAGACATCTTTATAATTTGAAAGTTCAATCACAAAGACTGATTCTGAAGGTAAGAGGGTCTCTCTATATATAGGTTCCTATGTGAAACTCCATCAGATCTAAATCAGATTTCAAGATGAAAAGATCATGCCCAATCTATGAGAAAACAGAAGAAGAAGAAGAAACGAAGAGGCCACGGCGACAAAGACATGCCGTGCCGCCTGAAACACCGCTGGCTGAACTGCTAGCTCAAGTCCATGCGAGCGATTTCGAAGAAGAGATGAGTGAGATTGAAACCCAAAAAACCCAACCCAAAGAATCCACTACCACCACCAGAATCCCTGACCAAAAAAGACCTACTACCGTGGCTCCTGAAAATTACTATCGCATTCGAGAGACGCAAAAAATAACCTCTCGAAAATTTAAAACCACAGCCTACACTCACACGGTTCACTTCAAAGACTTCAAGTCCGAAGTACCTCCCGAGAAAGCGGCGGGGTTCATTAGCGATTTGTGGGGATCTGTGTTACAGAACTTGAAACGACAATGCGGAGCTAAAGAAGACGATCGATTGAGACTGTCCATCCATCACGACAATTTTGAAGTCACCTGTCTGGATCGAGTTCAGCACCCCGGCAGAATTAACACCAGACAAAGTCATGTCCAAAATCGAACACGTTCAACAATCCAACCACAAGTTTACCATCACGGATGGAAAGGTTACACTTCACATGACTCACGTTGCTCCTCCTCGAGGGAGCGGACGAAGTAGGAAAGTGTTACTGGTATACGACCTTCGCAGTACCAAACACAGTGTCGTCCAAATTGACAATACTCAAGACCAGATGTGTTTGGCACGAGCCATCGTGGTGAGGCGAACGTATGCCAACAAGAACGAGAGCAAAGAATGGAAAAGAGCCTGGAATAACATTCGACGATCTAACAGAGTCCAACAACGAAAAGAAGCAGAACTCCTGTTACGACAAGCAGGCATCCCTAAAGACACCGTCTGTGGCATTACTCAAATGCAACAACTTCAAGACGTCTTGGCTCCTCACTACACGTTGAAAGTACACCCTCAAGAAGTGCGCGGAGATATGCTGTTTCGAGGCCCCGATTTCCCCGAAGGAAAACACATTCACCTCTATTACCACCAAGAACATTTAGATACCATCACCACAATCACCGGATTTGTAGGATACTCTTACTATTGCGAGAAATGCAACCAAGGGTTTAACAGTCGAGAGCGACACCTTCATTGCGGAGCAAGATGTCGGGGTTGTTTAGCGGCCAAGCCATGCCTTCCTGAACAACACCACGTCCATTGTGAGACGTGTCGACGCACTTTTGTCAGTCCCTCTTGTTACCAACAGCATCGCAAGACACAAGGACACCAACAAAAATGTGCTTGCGACTTATTGAAATTGTGCTCCACGTGTGGACAGCAGGTTCGTACCAACGACCCCAAGAGACACGTTTGTGTTGGAAAAAAAAGATGTAACATTTGTCAGCAGATGGTCAACTTTGATCATCAATGTTTTATTCAAAAGTACGACAAGACAGAGAAGAAAGAATTAAAGAAGAACAAGAACCAAGTGGATTTCATCTTTTTTTATTTTGAATGCATGCAAGAAACAGGCATTCACATTCCCAATTTTTGCGTGGCTCATCGGACTTGTGAGAACTGCATTCAAGAAACGATCCATTTTCACTGTCCTCATTGTAGTCGGATTCCTGGAGGACGTAAAAAAAATCTTTCGGGGTCCTAACACTTTGTCCGAGTTTGCTGAATGGCTTTTAGACCCTACCGACGACACTTGGAGCGAAGAGGACATTCAACGTTACTCTCCGTCATAGCTCACAATTTCTCGGGATACGATGGACAGTTTTTGTTAAATTATTATTTGCGACAAGGTACCGAACGCCCTGAAGTCACCATGAACGGAAAAAAAACTCATCGACATGAAAGTGGGCCAAGTCAAATTCAAAGATTCCATGAGTTATTTAGCCATGCCTTTGAATCGAATGCCAAAAACATTTGGCATGACAGAAATGTCCAAAGGCTATTTTCCTCACTTCTTCAACACGGAAGCTAATCAACATGCCCTCCTACCTCATTTGCCTGACCTCCATGATTACGACCCCGACGGAATGCGCCCCGAACAGCGAGAAACCTTTCACTTTTGGTACCGCGCTCACCAGTCCGATCCATTTGACTTTCAAGAGGAAATACTCAAGTACTGTCGATCCGATGTGGACATTTTACGGCGTTGCTGTGGAAAGTTTCGAGAGTTATTTCTAGATCACGGAGACGTCAAACATTTGAAAGATGCGTGCACCCTACCCAAAGCCTGTTCCTTAGTGTACACCCAAAATTTCATGCCCGAGAACGAGCTAGCCATCATCGACTCCAACACGTCTCTCTTTGCCAGTCGTCAATATTCGGCCAAAGCTTTACGTTGGCTCCATTACTTGTGTCAAAAAGAAGACAAATGGATACAACATGCCAGAAACGGAGGAGGAGAAAAGAAGATTGGATCTTATTCCGTGGATGGTTGGGATTTAGAAAACCCTCACACGGTGTACGAATTTCAGGGTTGCTTGTTTCACGGATGTCCTACCTGTTATCCTGATCGAGACATGAAAAGTCCTTATTCAGACTCTACCATGGAACAGTTGTACGAACGCACTTACCAACGACGACTCAAGTTAGAAAGTCAAGGATACCAAGTGGTTGAAATGTGGGAGCACGACTACGATCGACGTTTGAAAACCGATCCTGAATTTAAGAGCATCACCGAAAGTTACGATGTGGCCGACATCAAACCTTTGGATCCGCGCCACAGTTTATTTGGAGGACGAACCAATGCCACTCGCTTGCTGTACAACGTAGACGAATCCAAAGGAGAAGAAATCAAATACATCGACGTGTGTTCGTTATATCCTTGGGTGTGCAAATATGCTCGTTTTCCAACCGGTCACACAGAAATTTTGACAGAACACATCGACGTGGAACACATTCGTCAATACGAAGGATTGATCAAATGTAAAGTCTTACCTCCGACCGACTTGTACAACCCCATCTTACCTCACCATTGCCAAGGAAAACTGATGTTTCCTTTATGCCGTACGTGTGCCGAAACATGCAACCAAGATCACCCCTGTCACCACACGAAGGAGGAACGGTCTTTGACAGGAGCGTGGGTCAGCGCCGAATTGTTTCGAGCTCTGGATCGTGGTTACCGTTTGTTGAAAGTGTACGAAATCTGGCACTTTCCAACCACATCACAATACCAAAAGGACGACGCCACGAATCATCCAGGCATTTTCTCGGGGTACGTCAACCAATTTTTAAAACTGAAACAAGAAGCCAGCGGCTATCCTTCGTGGTGCAAGACTCCCGAAGACCAAGTCCGATTCAAAGAAGAGTACCGTGAGGTCGAAGGCATCACTTTAGAAGACGTCGAAAAGAACGAAGGAAAAAGATCGTTTGCCAAAGTCATGCTCAATTGTTTGTGGGGAAAAATGGCCCAACGACCCATCTTAACCAAGACGGAATACGTGACCGATCCTTATCGCTACTTTCAACTGGTGGACGACAAAGTGTACTAGTCAAACACGTCGAAATCGTCCGTGATGATTTGATCTTAGTCAATGTCGAAGAAGAACCCAAGTTTGTAAAACCTGACAAGTTTAGCAACGTAGTCATTGCCGCTTATGTGACAGCCCATGCTCGTTTGAAGTTGTCCGACGAAGCTTTAGAAGTCTTGGAGATCGTGTCCTGTACTTTGACACCGACAGTTGCATGTACATCCATCGACCCGGTTGCCCACACCCTACCATCCAAGGACATCGTTTAGGAGCCTGGACAGACGAGCACCCTCAAGACACCATCCTGAGTTTTGCCAGTGGCGGCCCTAAAAATTACGGCTACCGATACCGAGACACACAAGGACAATTTCATACCCAATGCAAAGTCAAAGGATTGACCCTCAACTATCGAACCAGCCGAGTGGTTAATTTTGAGGTTTTAAAAAATGCTTTGCTGTCTGGACAAGTGGAAGACTTTCGAGTGCACACGTTAGAACCTCACAAGATCGTACGGTTACCTAATCACCAAATTGTCACTCGTCCTTTACAAAAAGTGTACCAAATCGTGTACCAAAAGCGAGTGAGACTTCCAGACCACACCACTTTGCCTTACGGACACGCCGATCTGCAGTATAAAAAAGGGACCCAATCCAAGCCAAACCATTCATTGCAAATACAGACGTCAACCGAGCAAGAAGAAAAAAAAGATGAGTAATTTTGTCATCCTCCCACCAAAGATGAATAAGAATACTCATGCCACCAACCCACCAAGGGAGAAATCTAGTGTGAACTCCAAGTGCCATCACGACTTGGAGTGCGATGTAGTGCCATGAGAGGAGACGGATTCCGTACGCTTTGGCATCAGCGATTCACACGATGAGACGGATTCCGTACGCTTGGACATCACCGATGCAGCACCTCACCGTCACTTTTACGATACAGGAACACCTTTACTCTTTATTAATCGTACACATAATTGTCATACCTACAGGAGTAAAGAATTGACGATACCTGTGGCTTTGCCTGGTTATTCCAAGTTTGAAAAGCGACTCAAGACGTTCCAAGACAAGTGGCCTAAATATCTACTACAAGCAACTACTGCCAAAGCTTTAGCCAGATCTGGATTTATCTACTTGGGAGAAGGAGATAAAGTTCAGTGTTTCATTTGCGGTGTGAGACTTCACCAATGGGAGCCTACCGACTCAGCTTACATTGAACATGCCAGATGGTCTCCGCACTGTCAGTTCTTACCTTTAGCGGTCTTAGAAGAGTGCGGGTACGATGAGACAGATGCCAAGAAGAAGTAACATGTCGGATGATACTTTACAAGAATACATTCGTGGTTTACCTTGGGAGCTGCGAGAACACATTTACCAGTATTTACCTAGCTTAGAAGACCGCATTCGTAGTTTACCTTTGGAGTTGCGAAAACGCATTTACCAAGAATGGGTTCAGATACAAGTGAAACGTAAAGAACAGTTACATCCTTTACGACACAGACGATTTAGCCATTGGTATCTGAATGCTGTAAGAATGCTGATTAGTGTCAAGTTGTTCAAATGGTCAGAATTGATAGAAATGGAAATTGGGCTTGTAAGGAATTGGATGGCACCACCTACCGTGTGGGAGTGATTCATAGAATTCGATGGAACAAAGTAAAGGAAACAACCAACTTACAGGAATACCAAAAACTTTTACGAGAAGTGTCACCTCAAGACGAAACGCCTTTACGTCAAGTGAGGTTGTGTAGTACGATCCTCACTGAACATCTTGGACAACCTTTACCCACCAATTCCATTTGGCTAAAGTGTGGCTGTTTTGTCACCAAGAAGACTAGTTTAGAAGACCGCATTCGTGACTTGTCTTTGAAGCTGCGAGAACGCATTTACAAAGAGTTGGTCCAGATCCAAGTGAAAAGCAAACTCAAATTCATTCCTCGATTTTTAAACTATCGCGACTTCCACCGTATCAGAAGTCTGATTCTGAAGAGAAACTATCACCGCTATCGTGAAGAACACAAAAGAGAGTTACTTCTTTCCAAGTCGGATACTTTACAAGAACACATTCGTGGTTTGCCTTTGGAGCTGCGAAAACGCATTTACCAAGAGTTGGTCCCAAACCAAGTGAAACGCAAACTCAAAGTCATTCCTCGATCTGTAAACTATGCTTACTTCCAAAGTATGAGAAGACTGATTCTGGGAAGATTCTATCGCTGGCACCTTGGAGAAGACTTTCACAAAAGATACCAACCTTGGGAACCTGGATATAAAAACCCACCACAAAAGATACCCACCTTAGGAATCTCACCCTATAAAGTCTCACCATGTCAGGACTGTGGTCTTCACTTGTGAAACGTATTCCGTGGAAGGAAGTCAACGATCGTGTTCAGACCTTAGAGGATTATAAAGACTTGATACAAGAACTGTTTCCATTGAATTTTGGACGCTATGACCATTCATGCTTTATCGGTACACGAAAGACAAATTGTACTCAAAGTGTTGAGAGTGGTGATGAAGACGAGTGGGGTACCTCCGTGTGAAGAAGACATTAGTCAAACTTTATCTATTTTTGACACGTTTCAAGAAGTGTGTATTGCTAGTGAGTTACACCAACAACTTTACGCTTGGAAAGATGTGCGTGACTGGAGAAAAATTGGTTTCGATGTTTGGCTACAAGAAGTGGCCCAATTTGCCAAAGATCTGGCACGTCACTAAGTGTCCAAAAGTGAAATGGGAACCTAAGTCAAAAAAAAAAAGACCTTAGAAACCATCCTGGAAGAAGAACATGACACAGCAGAGAAAGACCACACCGTTGTCATCGTTCAAATACAACCCCCTGAGGAACACACCCCCTCCTTACCGTCAGAGACATTTCATTTTTCCAAAACAAAGACGAGCAGAAGAATACTACCACCAGTGCCTGGGCCTTCCATTCCTAGGACAGTGTTTTGTTCTTGTTGTACATTGACTTGTTTGTACAGAACTTTAATTCTTTTAGTGGTAGCCTTAATCTTGTACCTCACCATTTTTGCCGTTTGCTTTTTTGTCCTTCATGACTTGTAAAAAAAAAATGTTTTTGTTGTTTGTTTGTTTTTGAAAAAAAAAAAATAAACGTGTATGAAACGTATAAAATGTCTTAGGTCTTTTGTCTTCTCAAAAATCTTCAGTCATGGTTACATCTTCTTCTTCCTCTGCCTCTTCTGTTTCCTCTATGGTCAAAGTGATTGACGAAAAGTTAGATCGTCAAAGTTGGGAAGCTTTGTATCTGCGCCATCCCTTTAACATGTTGATTGCTGGACCCAGTGGTTCAGGCAAAACCAAATTTGTCAAACGTTTGATCGAACACAAATCTCATTTGTTCGATCGTCCACCTCAACGTATCGTGTGGTGTTACAAAGAGTGGCAATCGTCTTACACTTTACTGAAAGAAAGTCAAGGAGAAGCCATTTCGTTTGTAGAAGGCATCCCTCGCGAAGACGATGGGATCGTGTCTGACGTGAGTCAAACACATCAAGTCATCTTTGACGACATGTTAGGAGAAGACGAAGAAGAAATTAAACTTTGGTTTACACGAACAGGACACCATCGAAATGCCAGCATCATTTACATTACTCAAAATTTATTTCAACAAAGTAAAGCCCATCGTACCATCAGTCTCAACGCTCATTACGTGGTGTTGTTTAAAAGCCCCAGAGACAAATCTCAAGTGCAAGTGTTAGCCAAACAGTTAGGCACTCCTTGGTTGAATTATGCGTACGACGATGCCACTCAAACACCTCATGCGTATTTACTCATTGACTTAAAACCGACCACTCCCGACTATTTGAGATTTCGTGCCCAATTGTTTCACCATTGGTGCCAAGAAGGAGGTCCTGTCATTTACACGTCCCCTACAGTCAAAAACTATAAAAACATCTACTACGTCATTTCTGTCTCACAGTCTTCGAGATGACTTCCTTTCAAGCTCATCTTCCTGCTAAATTGATTCGTGCCTTGTATGGCATCAGTTGTGAAAAAAAATGCACAAGTCCGTGCTCATTTGTTAGAAGCTAGTCTTAAAGAAGTGTTACGATGGTTTACTTTGACGGCACGTCAATTGCTACAAGGCATCATTCACATCCCTCATCAAACTCAACGTTTTTTTCAAAAACATAAAGGGGCGTTGTCACAACTAGCCGATCCTAGAATCGATCGACGGACTAAAAAACAAATCATTTTAACCCCTGGAGGGAGCGGTTCTTTAGGAGGGGTTATGATTCGTTCCCTTTTGAAATGGGATCCTAATGCCCAAGCCAAAAAACCCAAAACACCAAAAAAGAAGAAAAGCCCTAAAAAGAAAGCCACAAAAAAGAAAAGCCCTAAAAAGAAAGCCTCCAAGAAAAAGAAAAGTTCTGCCAAGAAGAAAAAAACACCCACCACTGAAAGGAGCCGCAAGAGAGGTACTGCTGCCAGGACGCAAACGTACACCCGCAAGACACCACCAGGACAACCAGCAGTGATGAGGTCTCCTTCTCCTTTTGCGTCCACATCATCTTTGTCTTCTTCACCACCCTTCACGATGATGCCTGCCAAACCGGACTTAAGACAAGTGTTTCCTAATTTGCTGCAAAAATGGAAACCCATTTCGAAAGTCACCACTCCGGGACCCTCGATTTCGGCTGATTTGGCCATGGTAGCAGCCGCGAACAAAGGACCGTCCCCTAAAACCAAAGTCCAAGAAAGAACCGGCGTGTTACAAAGTTTAGTGGATTTATCCAAAGAAGAATTGAGACGATTTAGTCCATTGAAAACACCTCAACGTCGAGTGAGGTCTGTCATGAAAATGGTACGTCGTGCAGACAATCAGTGGAGACGTATTCCAGTATAAAATAGAAGGGTGCCCTGCCAAAGACTTCAGACTTACTCCTAACCTCTAAGATGGCTCCCAAACGTGCATACCACCACCAGCACCAAAAAAAGAAGAAAAGCAAAAAAGGACGACTTCCACCTCGTCTGGCGAAACATTGGGACGTCTTGTCTGTCCTGACCAAATCCAATCCTCCCATGCGAAAACAACTCATTCAAACAGCCCCCAAAGAAATCATCGATACCGTGTGTGAATGTTATTTGAACGTCTTGAAAGGAACGGTACCTTTGTCCAAGATACAGAAAAAAAAAATTAGGCAAACATCGGAACGTTCTTCGCCAAATGGTGAAAAAGAAAATACCTCTCCAACAAAAGAAAAAATGTTGGTGCAACGAGGAGGATTTCTACATATGCTGTTAGGACCGTTGTTAAAAATAGCGGGTCCTTTGTTAGGAACGATTGCTGGACCACTTTTAGGAGGTGTCATGCGATAATGAAAAGAAGATAAAAAGGACACCCTTCTCTGGAAAGACCACACATTTTTGTACCTTTGGATGAAATGGAAGGACGAAAACTGACTTTAGTACCTTACAAACGATGGATGGAATTCCATCGTTGGAACGAACAACGGATACCTCATTTAGCACCCAATCCTAATCTCAACGAGATGTCACAGTTACAACAAGAATTACAAACGCTGATGGAACGAAGCGATTTGTCAGAAACAGAAAAATCGCAACCGTACGGTCAACTTTTACAACGTCTGCAACTCTTTCACCAAAAAGCTGTAGACGAAACAGCTCCACCCACTCTGAGAGATTTCAAAACCCTGATGAAAAGCGAACCTAAAGTTACCACCACCACTAAAACAGACACCGCCACGGGGATGACCGTAAAAGAAGAAGAAGAAGAAGAAGAGCTACAAACTCAACCTCTTAAAAAAAATACGAAAGTTAGCCACACCGGGTTGGATAAAAAAGATGATGTCTACCCCATTGCCATCAAAGGAGAAAAAGGAAGAAGTGAAGACAGAAGTCAAAACAGAACCGATGACCCCTGTTCAAACATCCTCCTTTACACCAGTGGCTCGTCGGACACGTAAAGCATTGCAATCCAAAAAGATATTCCACGAAGTAAAGAGCATTGGTACTTGGTTGACTTATTCTTGAGGAATCAAACCATGGAGAAACTTTTAGCTACCATTTATTACAATCCTGGCCATGCTGCTGGTTACGGAGGAGTTCAAAAATTATATCGAGCTGCCAAAAGTAAATTGAAAAGTGTACGTTTGCCCGAAGTACGACGATGGTTACAAGAACAATCGACGTACACGTTACACAAACTCATTCGACGAAAATTTTCTAGAAGTCCAACCCAAGTGGAAGGCATCGATCATCAATGGCAAGCCGATTTAGCCGACGTCTCTCATTTGGCAGCCTACAATCGTGGTCACAAATATTTGTTTTGTGTCATCGACGTGTTTTCCAAATTTGCTTGGGTCGTGCCTTTGACTTCTAAAAGCAGTACCGAATTGGTACGTGCCTTAAAATTGGTCTTGAAACAAAGTGGTCGTCACCCTTTACGATGGCAAACTGACAAAGGCACCGAATTTCTAAACCAAGCTTTTCAAAAAGAATTGAAACAAAGACAGATTCATTTTTTTACTACCGAAAATCCTGAAACAAAAGCCAGTATCGTGGAACGTTTTCAAAGAACTTTGAAAGAACGCATGTGGAAATATTTTACACATCAACACACTCTCAAGTACATCGACGTGTTACCTCGTTTGGTCAAAGCGTACAATCAATCGTACCATCGAAGCATCGGATGTGCCCCCGAAGAGGTCAGCCCTGAAAACGAAGTGACCGTGTTTGATCGATTGTTTGGTACACCCCAGAGCAGACCACCTCAGAAGAAAACCTTGCTGGAGTTGAAGACGGGAGATTGGGTTCGCATCGGAAAAACCAAACGCACTTTTGACAAAGGTTATTTACCCAACTGGACCACCGAATTGTTTCGTGTCACTACACCCGTGCGGGGACGCGATCCTCCCGACTATAAATTGGAAGACATGCACGGTGAAGTGCTCAAAGGAACATTTTACTTGCCTGAGTTACAACGAGTGACTAAAAAAGAAGACGCCTTGTACGACATCGAAAGCATTCTCGAACAAAGAACACGCAAAGTAGGCAAACGTCGAGTAGAAGAAGTCAAAGTACGTTGGAAAGGATATCCTCCTAGTTTTGATTCTTGGATTGCTGCTTCCCAAGTCGTCGACTATAAAAAGAAGAAGAAGAAGTAACCTAACATGCCATTCAACACAACCACGACCTCAACTCCTTCGCAGAGTTCCTCTCTTCAAGAATTACAAAAACAACCGCTCTGGGTGTGGTGCGGAGAACGTGTGCCTAAAAATCAAATCGTCTTTTTCTGCCAAATTTTTGTGGTGTATTGTGTCATCGGAGCAGCTATTGCCAATTTGAGTTTACAACAAGGAGACAAACAATTGTGGACCATTTTACTTAGCAGTTGCATCGGTTATCTTTTACCCAGTCCCTCTTTGAAATTTACGACGACGACGGACAACAGTCACCACAACGGTAGTACGACCAACGCCAGTCCACCACCTTCTTCCAGTCACCATAATACCACTCCTCTTTTGGAACCCTTTGAACATCCTTTGAACTCGAGTGACTCCTCGGACGCCAAAACCACTTTGAACCTACTATGAATGACCAATTTTATTTAACTTTACCCAGTGAGAAGTTCCATGGATGTGTTTCCCAACAACACCTTATGTTGTTTCACGACCAAATTACCTCAGTCCATCCAATTGGATCACTACGCTCATTGGGAAGTGGCTTTGGTAGAAATCATTCATCCTACGCAAATCATGAACATCAACGAAGGTCAAAACACTTTCGTCGTGGAAATCTTGAACCCAAAAATGCAAGATGAGTTGGAGAAAAAGGATCCTAAAATGTCGGAATCAAAGAAAAGGGTAGTAGATCCTAAATCTCCTGTCTTGTCGCAGTATACCATGAGAATTCCTACGGGGTATTATTTTAGTGATGAACATTTGGTGGAGATGATTGCGAACAAGGTTTCACTCCAATTTGGCAATGCCTTAAACACTGCCCAAAAATTTGTACGAATCGCTTACCGTGCTGTGTCACGCCGTTTCATCTTGCAATTTTTCAAAGAGAAGGGGCAACACATTGGCGAGAAAGAAAAAGAATTACCCGTGGAGGAGAAAACACCCTTAACCATCACTTTTTCTCCTGGATTGTATGTTATTTTGGGTGGAAATAAAAAGTATGCTACTAAAAAAGTCGCAAGCAACGTAGAATTCGGAGATGCTTTTAAATACCCTATCGAATTGAACGTTGGACTAAATTTAATATTTGTGTACTCCGATGTGGTGGAGTACAACGTGGTGTGACACACAGCTGCGCCCTTACTGAGAGTCCTTCCTTTCAAACTGGATTCTGGCGCTGGTGCTAAAGAAGAAGGTGGTGGAAACACATATCACGTTCACCGTGAATTTGTACACCCTCATTATCTTCCAGTCAGTAAATCGTATTTTGACAGTGTCAACATTAGTATAAAAGGAGATTTGGGACAAAGTGTGCCATTCATTGACCAAGGAAAAGTCACGGCGAAACTATATTTTCGAAAAAAGTTCTCCAACGCATTGTAACATCCAAAAAATGTATCCAGTGTACAGAGGAGTGGCTCGACAACGAGGACATGGTTTAGGAGATATGTTAAGATCGGATTTTCGGACGGTAGCCCCTATTTTGAAACCAATGGTGACTCGAGGATTCCATGCCTTAAAAGATGCCGCTTTGACGCAAGGAAAAGAATTTTTGCAAAACGTCCTCATTGAGAAACAAAATCCTAAAGAAGCCTTTATGAGAGCAGGCAAAAATGTGTTGATGAACACTAGAAAAGATCTTTTAGGTCTCCGAGAGAGTCCTATAAATTCGCTTCACGCTTCAGGCCCTGGCATTACTTCTTCTTCCACTTCACAGCAAGGACAAGGTAGAAAGAGACGACGTCGAAATCCCTTCAGAGTTCATAAAACACATGGTGGTATTCCAAAAAAGAATAAGAAAAGAAGAACCGTCAGAGAATTAGACGTGTGTGATTACTAAAATCTTTGAAAATGATGCACCGAGATTCTTGCGAATGTACCAAGTCAGAACTGGATATGTTTACCATGCCTCCCACCATGATGACGATGCAAGAATCCCAATGGGTGGAATTTCATCCTGTATCGTCTTTGACGGAATCAGCTCCTATCGAATTTGAAATCAAAGGACAAACCGAAGATTACATCGATCTGAATAACAGCTACTTGTACCTGAAACTCCAAGTACAAAAAAATGACAACACCCTTCCTGGGGACGGTGACCGAGTGGCACCCGTCAATAATTTCATGCATTCCTTGTTCAGCGGAATAGATTTGTACTTGAATAACAAACTGGTCAGCAGCAGTTTGGATGCTTACCCTTACCGTACTTATTTGGAAAATCTCTTGACGTACGGAAAAGAAGCCAAGAACACTCATCTGGATGCTTCGGTGGTCTGGAAACCTGACATCTCGGAAAAGTTCAACCAAACAGACCTGTCAGTAGCGGCGAAGTCTACTGAGGATGGTAATAATGGTACTAAAGATATAATTCCAGCAGTCCAACACAATGTGGGATTTAACGACCGTCGAAAGAAAATCAGTCGCAGTTTAGAACTGATGGATCGTTTGCATTTGGACATGTAATTGGAAGACAAGTATTTGTTAAACGGAGTGGATGTACGTCTGAGACTGAATCGCAGTAGGGCCGACTTCCATTTGATGGCCGAAAGCAACGAGTGGAAAACCAAAATCCAAGAAGCCAAACTTTACGTGCGACGTGTAGAAGTCTTACCTAAAGTAGCCAACGACATCAGTCAAACGTTGAGCAGAACCACTGCCAAGTATCCTGTGCGACGCGTGGAAGTGAAAACCTTTACCATTGCCGCTGGACTCCGATCCAAAGTCGAAGATCACGTCTTCCAAGGACGGCTCCCTAAACGTTTGCTGAGTGGCATCGTCAGTAATGCAGCCCTCAACGGAGTCCACAATCAGAATCCGTTCGAGTTTAAACACTACAACGTCTCCAAGATAGAAGTCAGTCGAGATGGCAAGACATTGTGTACCAGACCTTTTGAACCTAAGTTTACCGAGAAAAATTACTTGCGATCTTACTTGAGCCTGTTTGAAGCCACAGGACAGTTAGGTACCAACACCAGCCACGGTAATTCGTACGAGGATTATGCAGGAGGGTATGCGTTGTGGGGTTTTGATTTCACTCCGGACCAAGGCAGCGACGAAGGACATTTCCACCCTATAAAATCAGGCCCACTTCGTGTGGAACTTCAGTTTACAAATCCTCTACCCGACACGGTGAACGTCATCTTGTATGCAGAATTTGATAATACTCTAGAAATCAACAGTTTGAGAGAAGTAATTCTAGACTGTTAGAAGAAGAAAAAAAAGATGCAACACGAAGAAGAAGAACCTATGGAAATAGACGAGGGATTTTGTGAAGCACAACAGTCACAAACTATCACGGATGATGACTGGTTGATTCATCCAGAACTTCCAAAAGAAGAAGTGAATAATACTGTTCCCGAGTTTGTTGGATTTATTTCTCGATGGCCTGAACAAGAAAAACATTTAGTTTCCTGTTATGCTAAGGAATTGACTGAAAGAATTAACAGCCTGACCCGAGAACATTGTCATGGATGTCAAATTGATCATCCCAGTCAGAAACAACACGACCAATGTTTGATGATGACGGGCGAAGAAAAATTGGACGAATATTTGGAAGAGGCTTGGTCTCAGATCTCGGAAGAAAAGGTGTTGAGACAATGGTATAAAGACTTGCAGGATTCTTTTTCACCTCCATTCACTCCTCTGGAGATCCATCGCATCGAAGCTCTCATTCAACAGAGTACAGAAACTATCCGCCGTGAGAATTCGTGGAATTACTTGACAAAACCATTCAAATTTAAAGTAAAGTGTGAATTGATGACTTATCATTTCCTGTGAAAAAAATGGATACCAGAGAACTTCATTACCTGTTGACTCGCAGTTCCTACACTTCTTCTTGGAATCCTGTGGTGTGTGCTAAAAATGAACTACCTCATCGCAAACCTAAAGACGTTCATGCCTATGTCATCAATACCGACGACAGTCATCGACCAGGAACCCATTGGGTAGCCGTGTACTTTCCCAACGATCACAATGGTGGTGTGGAATATTTTGATTCTTATGGATTACCTCCTTTGGAAAACGACATCATCGACTTTATGAGAAGAAGTGCCGTCTCTACTCGATTCAATAATGTTCGATTACAAGGATCGGATTCTATGGTGTGTGGACAATATTGTGTACATTTTCTTCATCAACGCAGTCTCGGATATTCCTTAGAACATTTAGTGACTTGTTTTGATAGAGACTATGCTCGAAACGATGCTAAAGTAGAACGATGGTTTTGTGAACGTTATGGTTATCTCTTGTCTTTAGCTCAGAAACGTAGTGTGCATCAGAATGATGTAGATGTAGAAAAGTGAAAGTTTAGTTTACCTTCCCAACGTTGTCAACCCTGTAAATACGTTCCTGTTTAATATCTTGTTGATTGTTAGTTTGAAATTTTTATGTTAGAGAAGTTTCTTCTTGTTCATTAAAAAATGTTGATTTTTTGAGAAAAAAAAATCGTGTTGTGTATTTTTTTTTATTGAATTTGAAAACACAAAATGTATATGCTCTATCTATCTCTTTCTATCGATCTGAAGTCACCCCCCTCTATCCATTTTCTCACTCTCGATCTGAACCCCATGTTTTCCATCGCGTCCGCGCTTCTAGCATATAAAGCGGTGCGTTGGCTAGTGTAGTCACTCTCGTTGACTCGTCAAGATCTCAACAACACTTCAAGAAGATGGCAGCAGCCAAGATAAGCAAACTGAACGACGCTATGGTGAACATGCAGAGGGTGAAGCATCATTTGATGGAGACCAACCCTGAGAGAAAGACAATGATCTTCCTACAAATGGCTCATGATCTGGTGGAAGAAGTCATGAGGGAAGAAATCATTAGGGACAGAACGGAATGGGAGGAGAGACAAAGACTGCATCAGCAGCAACAGCAAAGACAACAACAACAACAACAACAACAACTCTTGCAGTCCATGAAACTATCCGACAGAGAAGTCAGCTGTAAGATAGACTGCGATGAGTTTGCCTTCTCTTTTACCAGAAAGAGAGCTTGTCTTAAAGCCGTGAGACCCGTGGCTAAATGTGGCCGCCCTGCTGCGGCTGCCGCTACTGCTACAAGAAGTTAAAACAACATAACTTCTTAACCCCAACGGTCCTTTTCAGGGCCACCCATTAATCAAGAAAAGATTAATTTTCATATCATTGCCATATATATATATATATATATATATATATATATATATATATATATATATATATATATATATATATATATATATATATATATATATATATATATATATATATATATCTGTTTGTATGTTTGTGTGTATGTTTGTGTTTTTACCCACTCCAAAAAATAAATCCCTTTCCCCACAAAATAATGTTTGTATAGAGTGTGTGGTGTGTGTTTGATAAAAAAAAAAATAAAAAAAAATAAAAAAAGGATTGTGTGTTTGTGTTTGATAAAAATAAAAAATAAAAAATAAAAAAGTGTAGTGTGTTTGTATGTTTGATAAAAAAACCAAACATACTTTCTTTTAGGACCGCGCACTGGGTCTGTGTTTTTGGGGTTAGGGGTGATGGAGTGCAAAATCCGCGAAGCCTAGAATGACGTCATAGGGATGACGTCAGACGCTGGGTAGTATGAGTAATGGTTTTTTTTGTTTGGGAAGGGATGTTTTCCTTCACGTCCGCGCTTAAAGTATATTAAAACAACGCCTTCCCTAGTGGAGCTACCCATTTATTCAACAGAATGAACAAAACTGAAACAGTGAGACGGGTCCGAGTGCATCTAGAGGTGGCGTGGCACCTTCTACACGACCTGGAGAAGAAGGAGAAGGAGGACAGGGAGAAGAATATCCCCATTAGACCCCACCTGATGATGGAGGAAAAAGAAAATTGGGATCCTGAAGCGGACCATCCTCCGTTTGCTTTGAAAAACAACAAGCGCTGCATGAGTGCAGCAACATGGAGGGGAAGCTGTCCCGCTTGTCGGGCAAAACCAGGGAGGTGCCCGCACCTCTAGATGTACTAAAAAACCAAACGGCCCTTTTCAGGGCCACCCATTACTCAAGAAAAGATTAATTTTCGTAGGTACATCACCACTATCATTTCACACCCTCACTGCAGACTCGATAGAAGCCAGCGTTCAACAGTTTTCATGGCAAATAACCTCCCAACAAGGTATCAGCGCACCAAAACATGTATTCATAGCATTTCAAAACGTAATTCGGGTACGTCAGGGACAGTTCTGTAGTAAAATTATATTTGGTAATTTAGGAGTGTTTGAAGCTTCTCTGCGGTTAACGGTCATCAGGAGCCCACCGAAGACATTTTGCTTGACTTCGACAACAATCATGTCGCACGTGGATATCACAAGTTGGGGTTGTTTATCGGCCGGGATCAAAACGTTGACACAAGTCTGCAGATTTCCCAAAATGACTTCACTGGGTTATACTCGATTTATTACTTTTCGTTGGAACACCTGGACATGGTTAAGTAGTCTGTGGTTGACATGCACTTTCATGCATGTGTTACTAATCCACTTGTTGGCAACAATTACAGATGCATTGTTGTGATTCTCTCTGATAAGATGCTGTTGTTGGAGGGTATAGGTGGCCGAATGAGGATTATTGACACACCAGTGGAGAACTAGTAACATTTTCTCAAACTAGTAACTAAACCTGTTACGTTTTCAAAAAATAATGTTATATCACGAAGTTAAAGTTGGTCTCAGCCCAAAGCAGCTTTCAAAAATAAAGAGCGCAATACGAAACGATTGCGGGGGTCAAATTGAGGTTTTCTCCGACAGAGTTAACTGGAATTGTCCCCGTGTGGTTGACCCAGACGCAACTTGATCAGCTTGATGCAGCCAAACAAAAGAACACCTCGGTGACATTCAAGTTGTCGAAGTCAGAGGTGACACAAATGCAAAAGACCGGTGTAATATTTCCATTTCTTGCAGCCATTCATGCTTTGTTAACGGCTGCGGCTCCCGCGTTTCTAAAAGCGGCTGCATTAGGGGTCGTTGGAACTGCATCTGAAAAAGGCGATGGCAGATGCATAGCGTCTCGTAAACGAATAAAAAAGGAAAATGTTTTCGATTACCCGGGACGACTCAGAGAATACCCTCAGGCAGAGTCTTCAGCTACCCGGTACGACTCACAAAAGGCCTCGCTGTTGATGACCGCCTTAACCAATCTTGATTTACTCGCTATGGGAAAGTCAGTTAAGCATGTCCGAAGATTCTTTATGCGGAATGAACTTACAGTGTTGATCCCACCCACAAATGAAACGAGATTGTTAACCTGGATTCATCAACAGAACCTTGGAGTCATTGGGTCGCATACGTGGTAACACCTCCACATCTTTTATATTTTGACTCGTACGTGCTTCCACCATTGCTTGAAGCTGTTGATTATTAGACCCGATGCACTGGACGGCAACCACTATTTTATTTGTATCTGCCGTTGCAAATTCGGATGGACAGCCCAATATGTGGACATATTGTTCTTAAAGCGTTGCGTGCACTTGAGCGCTCACCAACCGCTCAAAGGCTTATTGATTATCACTTAGAAACTACACTTAATAGTATATGAAATGCCTATTAACATTTACGGACGCTACTCACTCCGACGCGGCGCTGATGTGGATCTGAGCAGGTTTGCAACCAAAGTGGATTTAACTGAGTTTACCAGCCGGGTTGTTGTTGACGTCGACCTGGGCGAGCTTGTGCTTTTCCAAGATCAAACTGGAAAACTTAAAACGTCTAAATTGGATATTCAAGATCTCTACTGTTATTCAACTAGGACGCACTTGTCTGCATAACAGTTCTTGGACGAAAACGATCGCTAGAGGCAAAAAGTAAAGGCGTAATCGGTGTGTTTCTAAATGAACGTGGTGCCAAACGCCAGGAACGCACAATTACCGGAGACTTAAATATTCCTACGGAAGATATTTTCTATGATTTTATGACGGTTGTGCGAGTGAAGAAAAGTGCTTGGTTGGAAGTGCGTGCATGTATTACAGCTGAAAAGGACAGCCTGTTGAGTAATTAGTCTCCACGATGACAATATTAATAGAAGAACAATGATAGACCCTCAAATTTACCGACGTGAGAAAATAATCGAAGCGGAACAACAGCTTCGAAATGAAATCACCCAGAGAACACGTATGTGTGGTTGTAGATGCTAATTGCGGACTTGCCGCGGCAGCAACAGTTGGCCTTTGTGTGACGGGAATCACGACGACGGCGACTATTATAGGCACACCAATCGGAATTGTTCTTGGAGCTATATCAGTAGCAACTGGTGTCGCTGGCGGTGCCAGTAAAATAATTTCGTTACGACTGCATTCACGAATATCTGTTTATTCGGAACTTCTCGCGGCGGCACAAAGCAGTCTCAATACAATTAGTAAACTGTACTCGGTGGCTATAGAGGATAAAATAATTAGTATGGCGGAGTTCGAAACCGTGTTGGCGGAAATGGAAAACCACCGACGACTTCGTGCGCAGATACGGAACCGAGGCGTTAGTGGCCCAAACCAGGTAGTAGATTTTACAGACAGTGAAAATTGAGTAAATGGTTACGAAGACTATTCACAGTGACACCGCTATTGGCAGTCGGAATTGTCTGCACCTGCGGTGCAGCGTTTTGACGGTGTCACCGTGCATTTCCAAAGAATTAGTAATTGACTACATCGTTTATGCTAGCCGATTTTGCATAGCAGAATTGTTCACGCTAGCGTTATAATTACTTTTCTAGTGCCTAAAGTGTTGCCATCCCGGATACACTCGCGTGTGAAGAGCGGGGTAAAAGTCGTAAAGTCATGGGGTATAGAAGGCATTGGCCAACAATAGTAAGCCCGGTCCAAAACGCCCATTGTGATACTACTCAGCTATGACTTTTTATGCTGGAATAAATTCTTTAAACTACATTATTTTCTTTTGAAAACATGTTCGTTAACAGAAACCGTGATGAGTAACATTTTATTTTAAAGAAACTCCGTTTCAAGTATGTAAGCCACTGCAGAGTTTCTTAGCCATTGTAAATCCTGCAAAAGCATCTATCCGCATGTCCAGGCAGTACTTACAGTTGCATTATCGAATTTTTCATCAAGTACATGTATGTAGCAATACGAAACATAATCACGATGATTCTAAGGACGCTATACATAAATTGTCAGTTATCTTCAGCAAAACATGTTTTACAAACTGAATCCTGTAATAATAAGAGGTGTTACGACCCTAGGTCTTAAAATATGTAACAGAAAGAAAGCGACAAACCAACAAAATCAAGTAAAATCAACAAGCAATTTATTTCCAGACAGTTAAAGTGAAATTTCAAAAGACACTTAAAATTTGTAAGTTAAATTCCAAATAATCCTAAATGTCCTAATCACAAGTCCAAAATAATAGAATATTCCGAATGAATTCCAATAGCCTTGAATGTCCTGATGTACCACAAAGATGTAATCCATAATGTATTTTAATGAGTTCACATAAACCCCAAAATCATGTATTAATCCAAAAGTCAATGAGCACTTTAGTATTTCCAGTGAATATTGTCAATAAATAATTCCTCTCAAATTATATCTGATTTCAACAACACAACTGTAATTACTAAAATAGATTCCTTACAGACTGATCTTTAGAATCGGAATTCTAGAACAGAATGAATTTGTTTAACAAAAATCTGTATGTGAATACACATGTATACATGACCTATGTCACATCAGAATATGAGTAATTCTAATGGAAAAATAATGGCCTACCTGACATATGTCACAAAAATCTAATTGTGAAATGCCTGTGAAAATACTGGTCTACTTGACACATGTCACAACTTACAAGCAATATACAAAAGTTAAGTATGTATTTTCAAATAACCATACAACTTACAATCATAAACAAAAGTTAAGTATGTAAACATCATACATAACAGAGGAAAAAAGACATATCGCAAATAGAACAATTGCAAATTGAGCAAGGTGTGGCGTGCACATTACAAATGTCTTACATATAAATAGCTGTAAGTTGTAAGCCTAACGTGCAGAACGGTGGAAAGATTGAGTTCCAAATCGGTTTGATTAAACGATATCCTTTCGATTATTGTATACCGTTTAGAGGTTTAGAAATTTTGGTAAACATTGCAGCCGCACCCTCTTAGTAAAAAAAAAACTCTGCATTCGCCCGTGTACTAGTCCATCTGAGTTGTTACTAGTTTCCCGACAAGATGATGTTTGCACCATTCAAATTGCTTCATTGGAACAAACTTTGAAATAGCATGAATTCACTTCCATCGTCTTATGTCCTTAGTTCATAGTTTAGTCAATTTAGTTTACATTACATAAACCCAATTTCTGAATTTTTATTGTTTAGCATCAGCAGTTTCAAGCATGGTCGACCTCTTGCCTATCAAAGGTCCGTCGGACAAAGGTCAAACTTTCTCACCAGCCTTCATTATCCTTGGTTAATGACTGAGAATATTTGCCATGCAAGTTCTGGATGCGTATCATAATATAATATAATATAATATAATATAATATAATATAATATAATATAATATAATATAATATAATATAATATAATATAATATAATATAATATAATATAATATAATATAATATAATATAATATAATATAATATAATATAATATAATAAACGTGGAAAACATGCATACTTGTGCATGAGCGTATTTTATTTTTCTTCTGTGTTTCTTAAATTGTGAATAGTTTTGCTACCATATATCCCTTGAACAAACAAACAAAACAAGCCAAGGCAAATGATCTCAAGAGCAAATTACATATTTTCCCGAGGCCTTGATTGCTTATATTCATACTTACGAAAACACTGTAAGTGAATACCTATTTCATTAGCTATTTCATACAGACCTATTTCATTAGCTATTTCATACAGACCTATTTTATTAGCTATTTCATACAGACCTATTTCATTACCTATTTCATACAGACCTATCTCATTACCTATTTCATACAGACCTATTTCATTACCTATTTCATACAGACCTATTTCATTACCAGACCTATTTCATACAGGCCTATTTCATTAGCTATTTCATACAGACCTATTTCATTACCTATTTCATTCAGACCTATTTCATTACCTATTTCATACAGACCTATATCATTAGCTATTTCATACAGACCTATTTCATTACCTATTTCATACAGACCTATTTCATTGCCTATTTCATACAGACCTATTCCATTACCTATTTTATACAGACCTATTCCAATAGTTATTTCATACAGACCTATTTCATTACCTATTTCATACAGACCTATTTCATTAGCTATTTCATACAGACCTATTTCATTAGCTATTTCACACAGACCTATTTCATTAGCTATTTCATACAGACCTATCTCATTACCTATTTCATACAGACCTATTTCATACAGACCTATTTCATTACCTATTTCATACAGACCTATTTCATTACCTATTTCAAACAGACCTATTTCATTACCTATTTCATAGAGACCTATTTCATACTAACTTATTTCATTACCTATTTCATACAGACATATTTCATTACCTATTTCATACAGACCTATTTCATTAGCTATTTCATACAGACCTATTTCATTAGCTATTTCATACAGACCTATTTCATTAGCTATTTCATACAGACCTATCTCATTACCTATTTCATACAGACCTATTTCATACAGACCTATTTCATTACCTATTTCATACAGAGCTATTTCATTACCTATTTCAAACAGACCTATTTCATTACCTATTTCATAGAGACCTATTTCATACTGACTTATTTCATTACCTATTTCATACAGACATATTTTATTACCTATTTCATACAGACCTATTTCATTAGCTATTTCATACAGACCTATTTCATTACCTATTTCATACAGACCTATTTCATACAGACCTATTTCATTACCTATTTCATACAGACCTATTTCATTACCTATTTCATTCAGACCTATTTCATTACCTTTTTCATACAGACCTATTTCATTATCTATTTCATACAGACCTATTTCATTACCTATTTCATGCAGACCTATGTCATTACCTATTTCATATTCATTACCTATTTCACACAGACCTATTTCATTACCTATTTCATACAGACCTATTTCATTATCTATTTCATACAGACCTATTTCATTGCCTATTTTATACAGACCTATTTCATTACCTATTTCATACAGACCTATTTAATTACCTATTTCATACAGACCTATTTAATTACCTATTTCATACATACCTATTTCATTACCTATTTCATACAGACCTATTTAATTACCTATTTCATACATACCTATTTCATTACCTATTTCATATAGACCTATTTCATTACCTATTTCATTACCTGTTTCATACAGACCTATTTCATAAAGACCTATTTCATTACCTATTTCATACAGACTCTTCAGACAAAGAAAGATAAAACCAAGCAAGTTGTTTTTAAAACTAAAAAGACTGGCCGTTAACATAACTTGGAGTAATTACTGAATGGTATCGATTTCTCATGGATTAGACTATTTGATGCACGCGACACTAACATTGCTTGTTTGTGAACAAGTAGCTACAATCATAACTAAAGTACCAGTCATAAAAATAAACGTAAAGTATTTTCACTCTGATCAGTACGGTCAGTACTTTTTTCTGTCATGATTAAATAGTTTTGCAAATTCATTCATTGATACATTGATTGACCTGTTGATTGACGTCGTGGTTGGTTGCATTATTAGATGTTTTGTCGCAATTGTGTGTATGTATGTAACTACTTACATCCATGTGTGTGTGTGTGTGTGTGTGGAGAGAGTGTGAAAGAGACTTTTCGCGTACTGTGTGAAGTATCATAGAGTTGATAATTATGAACTTCTTTCCAATAAGCAGTGATTGCTATAATTGAAAATCTGTGTATACCAAAGTATCTAATTCTGTAGAAGATATTGTTTTATTTATGATTTTTTTCCCTCGCCAATATTGTAAATACCATCTACAATTACTTTCCCATAAATTCACAAAGAAAATTCTCAAAGACGGGTTTGCACTTAAAACAGAGAGGAAATGTTTGCTTAAGACTTATTGAGTGCCACTTCAAAGCGTGATTCTTGAAACTTAACCCCTCAGTCATCATTGATAAACACACGGTACCGACAGAGAGAGGTACAGGAGAGGAGAGGTGGTCCTTTATAAGTGTTATTACTCCTGCGTCGAATTCTCAACCAATACAATCCCAGCCATAGATAGACGGGTCTCTTAAAAGGACTTACCTACATTGAATATGGTAAACACGTCGATAAATATATTACTGCAGTTGTTAATTATTTTATTATTATTATTATTATTATTATTATTATTATTATTATTTGTTATTCATTCCTTCGTTCATTATTCTGATTTGAAAACACCAATGTTTTTTCAAGCCACTTCCTCTTAGGTGCTGACAACGAGTAGACTTTATTTTTTATTTGAGACCACGTTTACATTTTTCTAAAAGTTGTTTCCAATATTCGCCATTTCAGAGGACTAATACTATTTTTAAAACTGTAGTAACATTTTCCAACTTTTTTCTCTAATTTTTTATTAACCGATTAACTAAGAAGAGATAAATGCAGTAAATATCAGTAAAACACAACCATTTAAATAATATGTTTCGAGATGAGAGTTAATTCATTTACATGTGGGTTTACCTTATTTACCATCTCAGTTAGGCTATAGAATGAACGATGTGTTTTCATAGAGTTATTGACAGTAATTCTAATCAAAAATAGGTATTTAGTATACATATTTTCTCTTTGTGACTTAAATGAAATAATGGTTAGAAAATATAAGCAGAGATTGCTTTCAATTTGAAATAACTCTTTGAGAACACATCGTTCATTCCATAGCCTATCGGAAGTCACTTACGCTATAATCTCCAATTAATTCCTGTGCCATATGAAAGGAGACTACTTGTTTCTCACTTGAGAAAGAAAGAAGGAACTATGTAATTATCCTGTATTTTGTTGTGGTCATAAAGTCAAGTATATTGACTTATATCGCTCAATCAATATTTTCTTACATAAAAGCTGCGAATACTTGACACTACATCATAGGGTTCTCTTTGTCGATTAAAAAAACGATTGCCCCTTTTCGTTTTTTTAATCACAAGTTGTGAATACAAAACCATTATTCTCGCGAATCCTTGTAAATTATGTATGAATCGCAGTTTAGTATCAGTCAAGGGAGGTAATGCAGTTGGTATTTTTGGACGATCTAACTCCTGACTAGCTCTGACTCTTAATTTCGGGAATTGTTGCATCGGAGCTGAGGATTTTCAATTTACACATGCCGTTCTACAAAAATCAATAAACATTTACTGACTGAACGTTTTCTCCTTTGAACATTTGACCATTAAATTTTCACGTAATTTTGCTTCAATTTACTTGAAAATCCCCACCTCGTAAAAAAATGTTATCTCTTGTCCTCCAGCATGGGGGTGAGATAATTTATGTGAAAAGCATCCCGTACAAGACGGGCATTCTATCTGTTTAACTCCATAATGTGTTTGTGATAGATAAAAAGTTGTGAATCCTTAATGCTACATCATAGGGTTCATTTTGTCGATTAAAAATAAATCCATAGAAGTCAATATACTTGACCTGGCCACAAGAGAAACAAGCATACAGAACAATTACAAAGTTCTTTCTTAGTTCTTTCTTTCCTTACTAAGGGCATATTTTTGATTTATTATTTCTAGGATGCTGTTGTAATAAAGGGTCAATTTATTTGAAAAGGGAGGCATATCGATGATGAAAATATGAGGGAGGATGGATGAAAAAGAGATACGCTATTATCACACATATCATCTTCAATTCAAATACACTACACAAAAAAAAAAAAAAAAATCTTGACAACCAAATATAGAGATTACGGTAATCGCTTATAAGCCCCGTATTAATTAATTATACTAATGCTGTCAGTCCCAGTGGTAGGTCCAGAGAGAGAGAGAGAGAGAGAGAGAGAGAGAGAGAGAGAGAGAGAGAGAGAGAGAGAGAAGGTGGTGATGGTGGTGGTGGGTTTGGAGGTTTATAGCCCCTTTCCAGTTAAAATAAGTGATTTATAAAAATCAAGCCATGGTTTACAAAAAATTAAGATCCGTTCTCGTGGGATTGGAATTTGGATTAAAAATAAATACAAATTAATATTAGACGTTTACATAAATAGAAATACTCTTTTTTTCTAATGCTTGTGATATAAAAGTTATTAACTTTTTGAAAACGATAGGGAGAATAAATGTAAACAATTTCCCATCTCCATGTTGGCACAAATATTAACACCCAGAATGGTTTATGGATTAAAAATCATGCGATTTAATTTTTGCTATGTGCACAGATTAAGATTTCAAAAAAGCTATAATTTAAATATATACTGATTGAAATTTCACGTTTTTTGTATTGTATGAATGACTCGCATTTGTTACGAAAGTTTCATCGCATTGTAGAAAGCACACTACATTATACATGCCTCATTTAAAGAAAATGTATTTAATTTGGAATGTTTACCTTCCATTTTATATTATATTTATTCTGTAGAACCAAGAGTGAAGAACAAAGAATATATTTGATACTCTTTGACAATCGTAGAATTCAAGTATTAGCCGACATGAGAACAAAGGGCATACAGTTTGTGTGTATTCACCGGTGCATCTCTGTTTACTTTGCATTTCAGCAGGTGCTGGCTTCTTCCTGACCAATTAGCAACTGCGAATGTTGTGACGTCATGGAATAGACAAATGGCGGAAAGCAGATATTGTGAATCAGGTAACCGAACTGTAGTTCGATTGTGCATCGATCCGTTTGCTTAAAACTAGAGATTAGATGAATTACCATGCTTTATTGTTAGATGCATGTGGATACAAATGAACTAAGGTTTGATAGAAGTTCAGTCATTGGCTTTTTTCGTGAATGTTGACAAAGATAGTCTTAGACGTCTGAGGGGAAAAAAAGGGGGGGGGGGTAGGATGTTTATGATGTATGAATGGCTGATATTTAAAAAGCATGTATGTCGATCTGGAACTTGGCTGTTGAAGAATATTTAAAGGACGATTAAAAAATACCATACAAGGGGAATTATGTTTGCTATATCTTTTTCAAACACAAATTGTTAATCGTAGATTAGACCTTCACTTTGTCGAGTAACATGTTTCCGAGGATCACGTGTTTCCGAGGAAGAAACTGGTTTGCATGCATAGAGGGTCGTTAATTTATTAATTTCAGTAATAAATATTAACATTTTCAGCATTATATACTTTGAATCAATTGTTGTTCAATTACAGTTTTCTACAATATCATTAGTTAAAACTTCCTCTGTCCTTTCCGAAACTGTTGGATATTTTGGACAGTTATGTTGGGGTGAGAGGTCAGAGTGCATCCCCTATTGAAAAGTTAGAATTCACTGAAACTAGAGAGTAGTGGCATAGGGTAACCATTTGCTATCAGGCCTTGGAAAGTTATTCGACCTTACATTGAATCTTACCTGCATGAAATCAATCAGAAGATGATTTATATCAAGGACATTAAAATTAAAACATCTTTCTTTAAGCCACCACTCAACCACAAAAATGTCAACATGATTTACTAATCCTGTACGTTTTTATTATAATAAATAACATGTTCTGCCAGCTGTGATTGTCCTTATTTTGGGAGAAAATGAGCAGGGTTGTGTAATGACGTTTCCACTTTTCACTAACGTTTGAATCTTGTCTGTAAAGTTCAATGTGTGTATGTTCACAATAAGTTCACATGCCATACACAAGTTCCAGCAAGCCCGCACCTAAGTTCTGTCCACAGGTAACACTGAAAACTGCATGTCTACTATTGTGCAACCTTGCCAAGTAACACTAAAAACTGCATGTCTGCTATTGTGCGAACTTGCCAGGTGTAGTTGGTAAAACACCTTTAATAACTAGATAATCAATGAAAGCGTCTTTGTTCAATTGCAAAAAGTTACTAAGCCCTTGATTATGACAGTTGATCTTGAAGTCGAGCACTTACATGATCATTTTGAGCATTGTTATTATTAAAGAATGATAGTTTTCATTACACTCATAGCAAAACAAATGTGAGATTTTCATTCACTCACTCATTTTTAAATTTATTAAATTTTGGGGTTATTCTTTTAATGGTGCGTCCTGGAGAAAACACTGACCAACTTGCCATGAACATGCATGAATTAAATTTTATAGACTTGATTCTGATGTTATCAAGCAGTAGCAATAGATAGATTAATGTTTGATGAATTGATGGGCATAAGTCATTCCTTGCCTAAATTGTTATACTTTTTGGTACATATGCTTGAACATGACTGGGGTGTGGTCCAATGTCTGGCAAGTTTCCTTCCTTGTCATTTCCATAACACATAGAGCCCCTATCCTACCCTCCACACACCACCAGCGATGCTTGTTCTGGCCAAAATCCCTGTGGTTCAGGTTTATTTAACTGTGATTGACTGTCAGCTCTGACTAAACCATTTGTTTGACTGGTTATGGTGTTACATGTATTTTATCATACCAAATATTTTCTTTAAACAAGCATAGTTCAGCAATAAGACTGTTAGTTTGGGTGAAAATACAGATATGGAAGAATTTGTACTGATACAAATTGCAATACAGTATTGATATATCATTACACCACTACTAGCTATTAAACATGTTTTACTAACTGCACTTAGGAATTTAGTATGATGACAGAGCTGGAGTTGCATGCAGTTGTAATGTATACGGCATAGTACCATTGTCATAACACAATCACTACACTGTGCTAATAATGAAGATAAACAACTGAAGAGCTAAAACAATCTGATGGCCCAATGCCCGGGCCCCACTAAATCTAGATAATCTAGATGGGGCCCCTTTCATATTGTTAGTGAGTTGCCTGTCCGGTCAGTCAAAAAAATAGCGTTATCTAATTTGCCTGAAAGAAACCTTGAGCCAGTCAACAAAATGCTGCATTTTTATTTTGAAGTAATTGAAAGACACTGGTAAATTATTAAAACTCTGCTTCCTGCTGGACCCCATCTGTAATTCCCTCCACATTATTAAGATCCACTGCTTAATTGTATCAAAAGCTATTAACTTTGTGTGTACCAAGTGAAGCAAGTGACCTGTGAATGTGGTAACAGTACTATATTTCTGTTCTCCATATTTCATTAGTTACCTATAATTAGGGCTCACTTGTACATCATGAATAATAATCTGTCCCTGCTCACACTAAGGAACTGAGATCATTTACATTATATTGAAATCTATTTAGTGCATAGAGTTGGTAGCCGCTGATTTTATTGATACGGACTGAGCGTTTTATGTAATTGTGACACATCCACAGTACTATCACATGAACTAATTACGAACTTAAAGCCATTGTTTTTACTGATTGATATTTTAAAAAAAGATCAATGCCTCTCTGACTTTGTTTCTACGTTTAACTTATACAATAACCACACTCAGACAGCAAATACTTATTTAGTGGGGTATACAATGACCACACACAGACAGCAAATACATATTTAGTGTGGTATACAATGACCACACTCAGACAGCAAATAGTTATGTAGTGGGGTATACAATGACCACACTCAGACAGCAAATACTTATTTAGTGTGGTATACAATGACCACACTCAGACAGCAAATACTTATTTAGTTTGGTATACAATGACCACACTCAGACAGCAAATACTTATTTAGTGTGGTATACAATGACCACACTCAGACAGCAAATACTTTTTTAGTGGGGTATACAATGACCACACTCAGACAGCAAATACTTATTTAGTGTGGTATACATTGACCACACTCAGACAGCAAATACTTATTTAGTGGGGTATACAATGACCACACTCAGACAGCAAATACTTATTTAGTGGGGTATACAATGACCACACTCAGACAGCAATACATACTTAGTGTGGTATACAATGACCACACTCAGACAGCAAAAACATACTTAGTGTGGTATACAATGACCACACTCAGACAGCAAATACTTATTTAGTGGGGTATACAATGACCACACACAGACAGCAAATACTTATTTAGTGTGGTATACATTGACCACACTCAGACAGCAAATACTTATTTAGTGGGGTATACAATGACCACACTCAGACAGCAAATACTTATTTAGTGTGGTAAACAATGACCACACTCAGACAGCAAATACTTATTTAGTGTGGTATACTATGACCACACTCAGACAGCAAATACTTATTTAGTGGGGTATACAATGACCACACTCAGACAGCAAATACTTATTTAGTGGGGTATACAATGACCACACTCAGACAGCAAATACTTATTTAGTGTGGTATACAATGACCACACTCAGACAGCAATACATACTTAGTGTGGTATACAATGACCACACTCAGACAGCAAATACATACTTAGTGTGGTAAACAATGACCCCACTCAGACAGCAAATACTTATTTAATGTGGTATACACTGACCCCACTCAGACAGCAAATACATACTTAGTGTGGTATACAGTGACCACACTCAGACAGCAAATACATACCTAGTGTGGTATACAATGACCACACTCAGACAGCAGATACATACTTAGTGTGGTATACAATGACCATACTCAGACAGCAAATACTTACTTAGTGTGGTATACAATGACCACACTCAGACAGCAAATACATACTTAGTGTGGTATACAATGACCACACTCAGACAGCAAATACTTATTTAGTGTGGTATACAATGACCATACTCAGACAGGCAATACTTACTTAGTGTGGTATACAATGACCACACTCAGACAGCAAATACTTATTTAGTGTGGTATTCAATGACCACACTCAGACAGCAATACATACTTAGTGTGGTATACAATGACCACACTCAGACAGCAAATACATACTTAGTGTGGTATACAATGACCACACTCAGACAGCAAATACTTATTTAGTGTGGTATACAATGACCACACGCAGACAGCAAATACTTATTTAGTGTGGTATACAATGACCACACTCAGACAGCAAATACTTATTTAGTGGGGTATACAATGACCACACTCAGACAGCAAATACTTATTTAGTGGGGTATACAATGACCACACTCAGACAGCAAATACTTATTTAGTGGGGTATACAATGACCACACTCAGACAGCAAATACTTATTTAGTGAGGTATACAATGACCACACTCAGACAGCAAATACTTATTTAGTGGGGTATACAATGACCACACTCAGACAGCAAATACTTATTTAGTGTGGTATACAATGACCACACTCAGACAGCAAATACTTATTTAGTGTGGTATACATTGACCACACTCAGACAGCAAATACTTATTTAGTGGGGTATACAATGACCAAACTCAGACAGCAAATACTTATTTAGTGGGGTATACAATGACCACACTCAGACAGCAATACATACTTAGTGTGGTATACAATGACCACACTCAGACAGCAAAAACATACTTAGTGTGGTATACAATGACCACACTCAGACAGCAAATACTTACTTAGTGTGGTATACAATGACCACACTAAGACAGCGAATACTTACTTAGTGTGGTATGCAATGACCACACTAAGACAGCAAATACATACTTAGTGTGGTATACAATGACCACACTCGGACAGCAAATACTTACTTAGTGTGGTATACAATGACCACACTCAGACAGCAAATACATACTTATTGTGGTATACAATTACCACACTCAGACAGCAAATACATACTTAGTGTGTGATATACAATGACTACACTCAGACAGCAAATAGTTACTTTGTGTGGTATACAATGACCACACTCAGAGAGCAAATACATACTTAGTGTGGTATACAATTACCACACTCAAAGAGCAAATAGTTACTTAGTGTGGTATACAATTACCACACTCAGACAGCAATACATACTTAGTGTGGTATACAATGACCACACTCAGACAGCAAATACTTACTTAGTGCGGTATACAATGACCACACTCAGACTGCAAATACTTATTTAGTGGGGTATACAATGACCCCACTCAGACAGCAATACATACTTAGCGTGGTATACAATGACCACACTCAGACAGCAATACATACTTAGCGTTGTATACAATGACCACACTCAGACAGCAATACATACTTAGCGTGGTATACAATGACCACACTCAGACAGCAATACATACTTAGCGTTGGTATACAATGACTGCACTCAGACAGCAAATACTTACTTAGTGTGGTATACAATGACCACACTCAGACAGCAAATACATACTGAGTGTGGTATACAATGACCACACTCAGAGAGCAATACATACTTAGTGTGGTATACAATTACCACACTCAGAGAGCATATACATACTTACTGTGGTATACAATTACCACACTCAGAGAGCAAATAGTTACTTAGTGTGGTATACAATGACCACACTCAGACAGCAATACATACTTAGTGTGGTATACAATGACCACACTCAGACAGCAAATACATACTTAGTGTGGTAAACAATGACCCCACTCAGACAGCAAATACTTATTTAATGTGGTATACACTGACCCCACTCAGACAGCAAATACATACTTAGTGTGGTATACAGTGCCCACACTCAGACAGCAAATACATACCTAGTGTGGTATACAATGACCACACTCAGACAGCAGATACATACTTAGTGTGGTATACAATGACCATACTCAGACAGCAAATACTTACTTAGTGTGGTATACAATGACCACACTCAGACAGCAAATACATACTTAGTGTGGTATACAATGACCACACTCAGACAGCAAATACTTATTTTGTATGGTATACAATGACCATACTCAGACAGGCAATACTTACTTAGTGTGGTATACAATGACCACACTCAGACAGCAAATACTTATTTAGTGTGGTATACAATGACCACACTCAGACAGCAATACATACTTAGTGTGGTATACAATGACCACACTCAGACAGCAAATACATACTTAGTGTGGTATACAATGACCACACTCAGACAGCAAATACTTATTTAGTGTGGTATACAATGACCACACGCAGACAGCAAATACTTATTTAGTGTGGTATACAATGACCACACTCAGACAGCAAATACTTACTTAGTGTGGTATACAATGACCACACTCGGACAGCAAATACTTATTTAGTGTGGTATACAATGACCACACTCGGACAGCAAATACTTATTTTAATTCAATACATCATAACTCTGTTCCATCACCAAAGCACACCATTTAATTCAGTTACTGTAACCACCAATAGCTGATACAAATACCAACTATAAAACAATAATTTCTGTCTCTTTATTTCTTTATACAAAATTTCACTCATGCCACACCACCCATCCCCCATCCCATCAAGAAAGTACTGCAGTTTAAAAGATAAGATGTACGTAATAATCTATATACAGTAATTCTTTATGAATTTGGAAATCTACATTCTACATTAACCAACATGAGATATACGCGAGTAATAGAAAAATATTTTAAATAATTTATTTTTGCCCCGAAACACGTGATTGTAAAGACATTTTCATGGGTGTGTATTCTTGTTTTTAAAAAGAAAACTGCCTGATCAGTTTTCTAAAACAGTGATGTGAAGCTCATCTGATATATATCTTTCTTGGTGGATAAGAGCAAAATCAATTTATGCAATATTGTCGAGATGTTTGTGATAACATGCAATACCATTTTAATATCAGTAATACTATACCTGATGCTATTGCATCGCGTGTTTTTCCGGGAGGAAAATACCCCGACTGAACAACAAAAACTTTGTCCTACTATTAGGGTGAACCAGAAGCTTCCAGAACACTGGACAGCCCCTGCAGTAGAACCCCACACATACTGGGCATGCATGCTGGCATCCTCATAACTTTTTCGGTCGCCATGTTGTAATGTTCAATATCACTTATGTAAAGAAGATTAGCCACTACTTCATGGGTCAACGAGCAAATTATTAATTGCCTTGTGTGCAATATTCTTCTTAAACATTAGGATTATACCCTGATTGACTTTTATCACTGTTTATTTAAGGTCTCTTGAGTATTTTTTTAGACATTTGTTCCATACATGCGGTGTACATCTTGGCATTTTAATTTGTCCTTTTTACCCTTTCTCAGGGTGTTAGTGTTTCACAATTTTTTTTTTGTTTTTAAATTTTTTTTTAGAAGCAGCATAGGGTAGGTATTTTATTTTAATTTCCCTATTCTTGCATTTTGCAGTCTATCAAATCGCCTGCCAATCAATTAATTCACCTTACCTATATCGTGAATTGTGAAATTTTTTATACGTGGTAAGCAGGTTGCACACCACTTTTTTACTTCATCTATCATGCTCAGATATCGAACACAGGTTCCTTTTCAATTTTAGTTGCAGATAGCCTTTCTCTATTATTAGCAATTGTAACCTAGTAGTTTTCTGCAAATTTAGTAGTCTCTTGCTGTATTTAAGCCTGGTTGGCTTTTTTTATTGCTTTTTCTGTCCTGAAGCTTAGCGTTGATTTCTTTTTAACATTTAATCTTAGTGAACCACCCATGTAAGGTATTGTTTTGCTGAATAATTGTATTAGTGTAGATTTAGTCCACACTTTTCCTGGTTTATAGAGACTTAGAAGTTTTTTGTATAACAAATCTTCTCAGCATATTTATTGCAGGAACAATGTCTAAGAAAGGTGTGGGTAAGTGTGGTCACAGGAAATCCCCAAGAGACCCCCACCACTTGTTTATCCTGCACACGCCGTAAGAGGACAGATGGCTATCCCTTTTGTAGCCTTTGGTCTGCCAAGATATGGGATCTCTCAAAGAGTCTACAAACCTACCAAGCAAGGAAGAAGGTATCCTCGTCTTCTTCTGAGTTGTTCTGGTTTTCTTTCTTTGAAACCCTCTGGTCTCAGAGAAGGATTACCAAATTCTCCCCAGAGACTGTTATGGTTAGTGGGCCCCCTCACAAGGGAAGTTATAAAGGGGTGGAAAGTTGTGCCCTCCCGAGAGCGAGGAGCAGCACCATCCCCATTCTGTGAGGGCAGAGAGTAAGAGTCTAGCATCATCCTCTCTTTACCACTAGAACAGAGAGAGAGTGCCCGCCCAGCACCCTTTCAGTCCTAGGGACCCATTGTCTGCGATGTGATCAAGCCGCCTGACAAGGGGAGTGCTCAGATCTAAGTCTATCAGTCTTCCTACAGATCTGAGTCACCAGTCGAGTCTTTGCCCGATCACTGGGTAATGGACACCGGGCATGGGTCTTTGGAACCCGTATGGTACGGAGATAGGGATCAGGCTGAGTCCCCCCCTCCTCTAGACTACCATTTCATCCACAGGGTACTGGGTATCGGCTTACAGATGCCAGATTAGGGCAGGGGATCAAATCAGCATCCCCCTTCCTGATTATCCCGCTAAATCCCAATGGGTTGTGGGGCCTTCCGCTGCAGAAAAGTGATTGGCCGCTTCCCTACATGCAGCCATAGACTTCTGGACCTGGGCCACATAGTAGTGAGGTTGTGCCTGTGGGCTGTGGACCTACATCGTCTTATAAGGTTGGGTCTGAAAAGTGGGAGGGAGATAGACCCTCTTCCCCAAAATGATCTAGATGGGTGGAGAGTCGCGCTAAAACACCATCAGAGTCTACTGCTATAAACAGTACAATAACTCAACGGAAAGAGTTACCAGTTCAAGTTTCTCCTCCAAAGTCTCCCCTGAAACAGAGACACTGGGTCACGTAGTCCTGCCTCCCAAGAGAGAGTGCAGGATGAAGATGTCCTTTCTGTCCTTATTGAAGCCAACAAGTTTGACACAGAACAGGCTCATGTGGTACAACCTCTCTTCAGGTCCCCTTTGGTTAAGGAGGCGTAGGAGGAGGAATCCTGGTCATTTGATAAGGCGGTAAATGAGGTTTACCACCTCTTGCCCAGCGATCTGTCCCAAACCTTCAGGTTCTGGCGACTCCAAAATTCTTTCCAGTTTGGAGAAATTTTCTGGGGCAAGCTCTTGACCAGATCTCTTGCTCCTTCCTCACTCGGTTATGATCAAAGAGCTTTCTCAAAGGTTTAGCAAGGGCCAAGCTTTTGCTAGACAACATAGAGGGTGGTCTTTCCCTCGCTTTACGTTGTGACCCTTGGTAGCTGCTTCTAGCAGCTTCTAGTACCCATGAAAGGGGGGAAGTCTAATTATTGACCTTTCCACGCTAAACAGATTTCTGTAGGAGGAACCTTTCAAGAGACTTCAGTCTCAGTCAGGAATGCCATAAGACCTGGTGACTGGGCGGTCTCCATCGATCTTCAGGATGCATACCTTCACATTCCTGTTTTTCCTCCAGGGTTTGTGGTCTTGGGAAGAATTAAAATCACAGACAAATGGCTGGTAGTCTGTTTGGAAGTAATTTTGTTATCTTAGTCATGGATGAGAATGGCATATGAACAGATCAGTCATGGATGAGAATGGCATATGAACAGATCAGTCATGGATGAGAATGGCATATGAACAGATCAGTCATGGATGAGAATGGCATATGAACAGATCAGTCATGGATGAGAATGGCATCTGAACAGATCAGTAATGGATGAGAATGGCATATGAACAGATCAGTCATGGATGAGAATGGCATATGAACAAATCAAGTCCAGGTCTTTCTGTAGTCTACATACTGCAAATATCAATATATCGACACATCTGAAACAGTACCACCCTAACAATGACAATCTTTCTAAAGATGACAAGACCTTCAAATTGATATGTGTATCAATAATGTATCATATTGTAGGTTGTGTATAACAACATGTATCAATATGCACAGGTTTCACCCCTAGCAATGATCCTAAAAAGTTTTACACAATTGTTGTTAGATAATTTGATCATAACGAGGCAGTTGTAACTGAAGCTCTTTTATCAGTTTCCAGCATGTAATCTCTATTGGGGAAGATATTTTATTTCACATTATTGGAAATGCAAACTGGTCTAACTGTCAGAACTCAGTGAGTCTCTGCATCCAGGCCTTTCAGGTTTGGAAGAATTGTAACCCAGGACAGAGCTCAGTGAGAGTCTCTGCTTCCAGGCCTTTCAGGTTTGGAAGAATTGTAATCCAGGACTTCCAGTTTTCAAAATTCTACAGAGATTGAGCTATGACTGTTTTCAAAATTCTACAGAGATTGAACTATGACTGTACTGTATTTCAGTCATACAGTGCTTTAGTAATGACAGATTGTAATAAAGGTGTCTTTGCACATGTATCTAGAGTTCAGTTTACTTACATGTGTGTTAATGTATTTTGATAACATTTAGCAGCTAAAAAGGGGGTAAAATGTTAGTTAAACAGAGATATGAACTGTTATAGTTGTTAGAAAAATTGTCACCACCTGTACATGATATTTCATTACACCTTACTGAAAATTGGTTTAACTTACTTGGATCTTATTAGAGTTGGCAGGTCTGTAACAAAGTTCTATATTGCAGAATTCAGTAAATTGAGTACATTTGTTCTCCTTAGCTGCAGAGTTCCCATCTTGCTTGCTTAAGCAAAAATCTACCATCTATACTTACGTATAAGCCGATACCAAACTGCAAACTGCATAGACCCAGATCTGCCGTTGCATAATGCGTCAGCAGATCTGGGTCTATGCAGTTTGTAAGGACTAATCAGTAGAACAAACAACATAGACCCTGATCTGCCAGCACTTTATGCGATGGCAGATCAAGGTCTATGTTGTTTGCATTTGGACTTGGCATATATGCGAAAAGCCCCCTCAAAAGTTTGAAAAAGTGTTCTTACTCTGATTTGTAGGAAAAAGAACTAATTATATCCATCATATTAGTCGGGGGAAAAAAATTATCTTGAGGTTTAAAAAAAATCCTGGTTGTAAAAAAAAAAAGACAAGACCCCCCCCCCCACACACACACACATACACACACACACACACCGAAATTATGGTGAAATGGTGACATCTAATATCCTCTCTCACACAGAACATTTCTGGATGCTGAATTGTTAATTTCATCAATGCCACATGTAATAATTATTTATGAGCTTGATATTAACCTGTTTCATGACCATTCACCTGCAGTATATATGTATTTCCGGTCATGGATGATACTGGAGATTTCACGCCAAAATGAGTACGGTTTGTTGGGTCCATTAGTATGAAAGGTTCAATGAAATGAGGCATTTTTCACAAGGCTGGAGGTGGCAGTAATAAGGGAATCAAGGGCTTTGATTTGAAATCCTGGAACAAAGCTCTAAGGGCTGTGACTTATTAATCAATGTGTGGATTAACTCCAACTTCTGAAATGGTCTATAACAGCAGTATCTGATGTTTTATTAATGCATTCTATGGTACTGTTCATAACAATGTCATTTTTTTTAGATGCTTTAGGAAGGTGTTTTATCACTTTCTCTATAATCACTCTTGTTGGCAGTATGTGAAAGTGTTCTTCAAAATATTGGATGTAATTTGTTAAGATGCAGTAAGAAAGTGTTTTATTGTGTATGTGTTGATATACAAAGTAAATCATTCACAGATTTAATTTTGAAGAAAATGCTTGTGTTTATGTATAATATTATTTGTATTTTTCTGTTTTCAGACACATGGTTTGCAGACTAACAATGTGATGGTGCAGAAGAGGATGGTAAGTCTTGTTTAGCATTCTGTGTTTGACATTATATTCATGCATGCCCTATTAAACACACACCTCTTTTTGGGGTAAAAAAAACTATTTACAAATATCCAGTGCCAAGTGCGCATCTTCGTCCCAGCATGGTTTGTAGGAGGGAGGCAGTTTTTAGCTCTACTGGTCATAGACTGGAAGAGCTAATGGGATGATATGTTGTCCGTCCATTGTCTGTTGTACATCTGTCTGTTAGCTTAAATTTGTTTTTGCTTCTCCTCCTAAACTACTTGGAGAATTGCCTTGAAACTTAACACACGCATTCATCCCATGGTCTACTTGGTCCTAAAAAATAAAAATTCTGCCGCTCAGACATCCAATATGACCAACAGAGTGACCATCTTGAAAATCTTGTTATCGTTACTCTGGAATGGATGGTCATATTAACATGGGGTTTTCACTCAAAGACTTCTTATGATGTCTAGTTGGTCCTAAATGAAAATGGGGCCGATCTGATGTGCAGTATAGCCACCACAGCAGTCATATTAAAATATTGTTATTGCTATTCCTCCTGAATGGAAAATCATATTAACATGGGGTTTTTACCAGAAGACTTCTTGTGATGTCTAGTTGGTCCTAAATCAGGGGTGGCCAGACTTTAGTGACATGGGATCTACTTTTTACCGAGTCATACCAACAGGGTCTACCAGCATGCCCCCAGCCTTCACAAGACATTGAAACATGTTACAAAATATTGAATTTCTTTTAATAATCAAATAATGTGGCTATGGATATATCAAACACTCTTGAAAATGGTGCTGATCTGATGGCCAGTATGGCCACCAGAGAGGCCATCTTGAAAATCTTTTTACTACTACTCATCCTGAAGGGATGGTCATATCAACATGGGGTTTTCACTAAAAGACTTCTTATGATGAAAACAGTGCCGATCTGATGTCAATATGGTCACCACAGTGGCTTGCTTGAAAATCTTGTTATTGCTACTTATCCTGAATAAAATGTAATATCACCATGGTGTTTTCACCAGAGAACTTCTGATGACGTCTAGTTGATCCAGAATGAAAATGGTGCTGATCTGATGTCTGATATGGCTGCCAGAGTGGCCATGTTGAAATTCTTGTTATTGCTAAATCTCCTCAATGAAAAGTAATATTGCCATGGGGTTTTCATCAGAAGACTTCTAATGATGTATAGTTGGTCCAAAATGAAAATGGTGTCGATCTGATGTCCAATATGCCCACAACAGTGGCCATCTTGAAAATATCATTATCACTACTCATCCTGAATAGATGGTCGTATCAACATGGGATTCTTTAATAAACAACTTCTTATGATGTATGGTTGGTCCGAATGGTGCCATTCAGACATTCAATATGCCTGCCACAGTGGCCATCTTGAAAATCTTATCACTATTTCTCCTGAATGAATGTTCATATCAACATGGGGTTTTCACTGAAAACTTCTTATGATGTTAAGTCGGTTGTAAGTAAAAATGGTGCCGATCCAGCTAGTAATATGGCTGTCACAATGGCCATCTTAAAAATCTTGTGATCACTACTTCTCCTTGATGGCTGGTCATATCGACATGGTGCTTTCACCAAAGACTTCTTATGATGTCTAGTTGAAATGGTGCCAATCTGATATTGAATATGGCCATGATGGCATCCATTTTGAAAATCTTACTGTTGCTACGGAAAGTCATATCAACATGGGGTATCCACTAGAAGACTTCCTGTGATTCCTTGATGGTCCGAAATGAAAATAGTGCCTAGTTGACATCCAATATGTCCACCACAGCAGCTAATTTGAAAATTTTGTTATCGCTGAAGAATATCAAAGATGGTTTAAACACTCCACAGTTAAAAGGAAGAAATGGTCTTGTCTTGAATTCCTGGAAATTCTTTTCAGCCAGTAGTGTCAGTCCCTTCAAAGGGACTCTTGTTAAAACCTGCTTTTGACATCATTTTCTTGGAACTTTGGGACTGACCATTTAATTTTCAGAATTTTCTTTCCAACCAGGATTTTTTTTTTTCCTTTTTGTCTCAAGATAATTTTTTTTTTCAACTGAAATAATGAATAGAATTAGTTCTTTTACTCTACAAAATCAAAGCAAGAGTATTTATTTTGAACTATCCCCCCCCCCTCCAAACACTTGATAATAAAATGGTCAGTCCCTTATCAGCATGCATGCCTTGCGTCTCATTAACACTTAACATTTGTTGGTTTAATCATCTCAAAAACAGATCATACATGTGCTCTATTCAGTGTGACCCTGTTGTGGGAGACAGAATGAACCTCCTCAGTGGAGAGCTCCCAACAACATAAGGGAGCTAACCCTTCCAGCATGGACATACATGTGATAGGGACATTGTTTATGATCTATTGGCGTGCTCTTATTATACTTTGGGGTTTTTTTTATTCACCATTTGCATCAGGTGGTAATTTAGTTCATTTAAACCGGAGAACCTTGCAAACCACTGTCCTTTGAAGAGCAGCTTCTTTACCTTCAAATACTTGAATGGGGATTTAATTTAGAATATCATTGTCAGCATTTGAAATTAGCACATACCTGCTGGCCTTGCACTGCTAATTTTGTGGTTTAATGAACAAAATATTGAAGTAGCTGGGCATTCTGGCCAGTTAAACAGACTGCAAGCTTTTGAAAATCAAATCTGGAGGACCAGTAAATGTTCTAGAGGTCCATCAACGTTTTTCAAGATGCTGGTCATACAGAGAAATTTAGGGAAAAGGGGAGCACTTGTCATAGTACAAAGAAAGTATATTTGCCACAACTCTGTTAAGGCCTTTTGTCCACTCAATATCAGTAAACACTGAAACAGTAAACAGTAATTCATGCTAGGTTCCCAAATATGGAAACACAGTAAAAAATATGAACACTTAAAAGCAATAAATTTGTTGTTAAAGTTTTCATGATGTGGCCCATTTCCTATAATCGTTGTGTTCAGATATGTTAATTTACCGGCAGTGACAGCATTGAGATTGCTGAAACGCTCTATATTCCAAGTATTGAAAAATTGGGAGATATCTGTTTCCATCTGCCTCTGGTAATTTCTAAAGAAATAAATTAATAAAAAGAGACAAAATGTTTTAAATAGCACGAGTAATGAGTCTCTGACAATTTGTCACTTTGTTTATATATCGACTTACTACTTGATACTTGATGCCATGTTTTCAGGCATACACTATGTCCATTTCAATAACTGTACCATAATTTGAGCCAGAGATTTCCAATCTTTACTTGAATTATAAATAAGATTCTTTTGTTCTTTACCAAAGTGACAAGTCTGTCATTGACATTGCTTGATGTTTTTAATACTTTATACAAATTACTTGGATAGAAAGCACATGTACCGGTATGATATGTTTTCTCGTTAGATTAAATAATGCTTAAAACCATGAAATTGTTACAGGGATGATTCTGCTGTATAAATTAGGGCACCTGGTGGCCCCAATTAGGAAATTTCTGTTGGTGGCCCCTGAATTTTTACTTTGAAATATCCCGATTGGAAGTTGGAAAATCTTGCTTGTTGGTATTTTCCCTCATTCCAATCATATTTGTACCATATGTTACTATACCAAAACTGTAATTTTACCTTTTCCTTACTAGAAGTCATTTTGATCATATATGTACAAAAGCATTCTATTACTTTTAGTGCATTTAGGAATAAGTCTTCTGTAATAAGAACATTTTCTTTTGACTATCTGTTTGAATAGTTAACAGTAAATACTGGTAATGACAGATACATGCATTTTGTGCTTTGAATTGCTTAAATTGAACATATGGACCGAGATTCATCTGGCAAGGTATCCTTGGAGTGACATTTTCTAACGTGAAATGCTAAATGACTTTTCTGATGACTTCTAATGAACCAAATCATTGTGATTATGACATAATATTTCATGCATTTTTATTGAAAAAGGAATATAGTTTTCAACTAGTGTTCAATATTCTAGTTTGTTGACTTAGGCCTGCTTGGTAAATATGCTGTTAAAGATTCCTGTCCTTTAGAAGAGAACATAACTTTAATTTGATGTGAAAGTCACTAAAGGTACCATATGATTATAGGGTACTTTTATTCCAGCAACACCAGTAAGAAACACAGAATTTTTTTTATGCAGTCTAAATTTATATTATGTTTGATGAATAAACTTATACATTTGTTGGCTGTAGATCCTCAGTCACATATTAATGACCTGTTTTGAAAAAGAACACAACAACTACTACTACTTCTTCTACTGCAAGGAAAGGAAACTTAAGGACAAAACAAGAACAAAATTATATAACAAAATTTGGTTTACACTTTACACACACCCATACACTATAAATTGTTTTAATCTGCTATAATGGGACATGTGAAAAAAAATTACAACAAAAATTACAGGAGTGATACAGAATAGGAGGTTAGAAACACCAAAAAGCCTACCGTATATACTTGTGTATAAATGCAGGCTAACTTCAAGCACCTTAGACCTTGATCTGCCATTGCATAATGCATCGGCAGATCAGGATGTATTTTGTTTGTTCTACTGATTAGGCCTAACAAACTGCATAGACCCAGATCTGCTGGTGCATTATGTGACAGCAATATCAGGGTCTGTGCAATTTGCAGTTAGATCTGACTTATACACAAGTATATACAGTATATATTAAACATTTCCCAAAGTACAACTTTTGTGATAAAAAGAAATCCCGATTCTAAGGATCGGGGTCCTAAAATTTTATTGTTGGAATCATCCCTGAATTATGCCATCTGGTACAAAAATAACATCTATCAAGTCAGGACTTGAATTTAATACTTTCAAAAATATGAGTTTTTTTTTTTTTTAACATAGTACATGTGTAAGTTGAGATTTTAAGAGTGTCTTTATGAGTTGGAGAAGATGCGTCCATTACACAAGGTAGTATAGAATGTTTAACTTACATATGATATATGTATATGATGGTTTTTCAGCAGGCAAAATAAAAATCCCAAGTATTGGAACAAAAAAATTTCAATTTTTAGCTCTACTGGTCATAGACCTGAAGAGCTTATGCCGTGGCCTTTTGTGTGGCATCATTTGTCTGGCGTCCATTAGCACAACTTTCTTACCACTACTCCTCCAATATAATTGTGAGAATTGCCACCAAACTTTACAGACATTCATCTTATGGTATAGTCATAAATGAAAATGGTGCCCCTCAGACATCCAATATGGCAGTCATTTTGGAAAGCTGTCTATCATACTTCTCCTAAACTGATGATCATAGCAGCATGGGGTTTTCACTAAACGACTTCTTATGATGTTTAGTTGCCCCAAATGAAAATGGAACTCATCTAACAACCAATATGACTGCCATGGTGACCATTTTGAAAATCTTGTTATTGTTAATTCTCCTGAACAGAAGGTTGTATCAACATGGGATTGTATCTAAAAGACTTATTTTGTCTAGTTGGTCCTGAATGAAAGTGTGCCAATCTGACAGCCAGTATGACTGCCATGGCAACCATCTTGAAAATTTTGTAATCGCTAGTCATTCTGAATGGATGGTTGTAGTGACATCGGGTTTTAACTGAAAGACTTCGTGTGATATCTGGTTGATCCTGAATGAAAATGGTGTCGATATGACCTCTAATATGGCCACCACGCTGGCTTTCTTGAAAATCTTCTAACTACATGTATCCCTATAGAATGGATGGTCATGCCAATATGGGGTTTTCACCAAAAGACTTATTAGGATGTGTAGGTGGTCCTGAATGAAAATGGTGCAGATTCTACTTTTATAAATTGTAACATTGTAAGCTGTTTACAACATTGTAACATTTTTAGCTTTGTACTTTTGATTTTGAGCCACACACACATACACACACTTCAGAAGATAGTGAAAAGGCAGCATTTTTGTTGTTGCTCCACCTCTTCTTGTTCTTTTTCTCGCAACTACAACAGTGGTCCCTCACTGAGCTTTATTATTAGCTGCTGGCAGCCAGCTCAAAAACCTTCTATTTAAAAAATTGTAACATTGTAGTTGTCTACTTTCACAACACTGACATTTTCGGTTATGTTGTTGCATTGACTTGAGTCCTGTACTTTTAATTTTGAGCTGGCTACTTCAGAAGATAGTGAGATGGCTGCTTACTGTAGTCCTGCTTTTTAGGGGAAACTATTTTCATCTGAACTAATAAATCCATGACCATACTAGTGTTGTATGAGGGAATGTGCTATCTATAGTACTTAGCCGCCACTGCCCCCCCCCCCCTCCCGATGACTCATTGTCTAATACATTTTATAGTAGGAAGCAGGTTGAACTAATTCAGCCATGGATTGAAACCTAATAACATTCACATGATGGATTCCCTCGCCACTAATTGCAAGAGAATCTCTTGCTTGACAATTACTCTCCCCTTCTTTCCATTATCCAAATGAATTAAGATCTCTCACTTGCAAGATATCAAGGGCTGAAAGAAGGATGGGTCAAACTAGGGTAATATATCGGAATCCACTACAATAATGGCAGCTAATCATGTGCCCTCATGGGAATATTGATTTTAGGGAAATGGATATGGTTTCAGTCTGATGGGAATAAGGAACACACAATTTAAGTTAATATTTTACAACAATAATAACTGTGCATTTTCATTTTCATGATTTAAAGACTTGAGTTACAGCTTGTATATTACTAAATGTATGTTTTATGTTGCATACATGTATATGGCTAATTCAAAAGCACTGGATAAGGAACAATAACATGTACAACTCCATATTAAATGCAATTGAATGGTTCAGATCTTGTTACAGGGTGGTGTTTCCAGACCTATCAACACTTCCAATTCTTGATGTAGGTTAACAATATTGGAGTCTTTTTACCAGGTACAGATTTTGTAGACTTATCATACCTAATTTAAAAATGATTTGAATTTTGTTTACTGATTTGATGTTTGCAAAATGTTTGCTGTAGTTCTGTAAGAAGTTGATCTTGTGTTGTCATCTGACATTTACTAGTAGCTGGTGTATCAAGCCCTTGCACCATTACAAGACTTAATTTGGAATGCTTGGGACATCTGACATTGAGCTGGTTTATCAAGCCCTTGCACCATTACAAGACTTAATTTGGAATGCTTGAGACATCTGACATTGAGCTGGTTTATCAAGCCCTTGCACCATTACAAGACTTAATTTGGAATGCTTAGGATGACCTTTCAAATGTTGCAAAATTATCTAACTGATGACTGGATACCATTAGCCTCCTTCCCCCCCCCCCCCCCATACATCCATGGGAGGGGACTTGACTTCAGCACCCTTGTTGATGTGCCTTAATGCTCAAATTTCCTGAATCTCAGTCTGCCTACCTCTGTCTCCAGAATGTTGGCAAGTATGTGTTTCATGTGAAGGAATTGGGATGAGCAACTATACATTTACCCTATAACATACTGAATGCAGATTTGGTGATTGGACAGTGGACAGCAAAGATGCAAAATGCTGTGGAACATGTGTTAAGGATGGATAGCACAATTGACTGCACATGGACACTATTTACAATGTCGTAATTTTAAAAAAATTCTAATTACCAGTCAACTCTTTATTTAGTACCAATATTTGTCACAATCACCTTGTGCAAAAAAATTTGGTACTGCAATTTTTGTTCACAGAGGGCAAAAAAAAGTTTCTTTACAATGACATCTGAGCATTTGTCACTTAATACAATATTTACATGTGATAACGATTTTAGTCATTCGTCTTCAGAAAGTTAATTACATTTTTATGAAATATTTTTTTGTTTCTTTAGAATACCAGTCATTCCAGTTTAAACCATGTGCCCAAGAGAACTTCATTCTGATCAACCTCAAGCATGATTTTGAGATCAAATGAAATGTGAATGTAACAATTAGATGCATGTATGCAAAATCCAAGAGTTCTATCCATCACATACGTGAGTCATTTATGAATGCGTTTGCATCAGGTTTTGAGTGGGGCATTGCCTGATTGGTCATAGTACAATACATTTAATGATATTTTGCAGAGCTGAATATAGGCTTCATTTTTGTGTCAGTGGCACATAAAAATAATTGATGGCCCACTTAAATATGAAACACATGGCATAATGTAAAAATATTCAGTACAAATTTCACACAACTCCACGCCCATAATGTGACTGGTTGTGAATTCAGCTCTGTACCCATATTGTGCATTATGTAGACCAGCAGTTGAGTGACAGAGACCATGGTGGTTTAGCTAGACTGGTTACACTGCTCCATGTTACCGACTTCATGTTAATACATCAATAAATGATAACCACTCTCACTATATGCAACAGCAGGTCTTCACAAAAGGTATTTTGCTAACATGCTGGTGGCTTTTTCTGCAGAAGTTCACCCAAATTAGAATAAATCAAAGTGATATAATTCAATGGAAAATATCTTAAGATGCTTCCCTCTCGTCAAGCAGTCCACTATCCAGATTAGAATAAATTAAAGTGATACAATCCAATGGAAATTGTCTTAAAATACTTCCCTCTTTTCATGCAGTCAACTATCAGAAACAAATGATATAAACTTTTGATGATAAAGTCAGCAGCATAGGCAATATGACTTGCTATGACCATGGTGAAAACGTTTTGAGAGTCAAAATTTGTATCTGTCTCACACAAGATGAAGACTGCAACTAAGTAGAGGTGATTTTAAAATTATCATAGTACAGATAGATATGCATGAAGTGATGCACGTCACTATGTGTTTGATTTGTAGAACAATTCAGATTGCTATTCAAAACAATTTGACCAAGTAAATAGGACACATCAGCAATGAGAAATGACAGCGGCATTTGAAAGTTTCCATTGACAAAATTCAGGGACAATCAAGTTGAGTCACATGACCAAAGGAATGGAAACTTTCAAATGAGCGAATGAGCAGAAGTCACATTGGATTTGTTACTGTATCTGATGGAACAGCCGTATATAGCCACAAACTTAAAAATGGCCACAGGAGGTAGGGTTGTATTTTTCCATGTGGATTTACAAGTTGTCAAACATAGGATTTGATCCACAAAGATTCTGTACTAATCGCCAAAAGGACCCTTCAGCCGACTCACTCGAGAGCCATGAGAAATACTAATAAGTGTCTAAAATGTACACTGATGTGTTGTGGACAGGTCCGTCTGCATGAATTGTGTAGTTTTATGAATAGATGAGATCATCCCCAAAAACTGTCCATCAGTATCAGCACATGTTTGGGGGTGCTGATTTATCTGCCTAACTCGCTAGCACAGGAGTAAAGCACCCAGAGTCGATTTAATTCAGTGTAAAAGTAGGATAAACTTGTTATCTACATCACACCTAGACATCTTTCTCAAGCAGACCACCATAAACATCTAATTTTGCTCTGAATCAGATCATGGAATGTCTCTTTAATTGAATGTGGGAAGAATGCAGATAAAGAATTGACTCAAATGAAATAATTATTAATGTTAATTTATATACATTCAGTCTTAAAAATTGCATAGTGTGAAATTACCAAAAGATGAAAATCATTTTTAGCTTTACTGGTTTGTTATTGCTGCTTCACATAAACTACTTGGAGGATTTCCATGAAACTTCACAGACACATTCATCCCATGATCTAGTTGGTCCTAAATGAAAATGGTGCTGCTCGTACATTCAATGTGGCCACCACAGTCACCATCTTGTAAATCTTGTTATTACTACTACTCCTGATTGGATGGGGTCATATCAACATTGTCAACATTGTCATGTCTGGTTGGTCCTAAATGAAAATGGTGCTGATCTGACGTCCAATTTGGACATCCCGGCAGCCATCTTGAATATCTTGTTATCACTACTCCTGAATGGATGATCATATCAGCATGGGGTTTTCACTAAAATAAAATTCATATGATGTCTAGCTGGTTGTAAATAAAAATGGTGCCGATCTTACGTTCAAGAAGAATCTTGTTATGATGACTCTGCCTGAACAGAAAGTCATATTGAGTGGGGTTTTCACCAGAAGACTTATTATGATGTCCAATTGGTCTTAAATGAAAATGGTGCTGATCTGACATCCAATATGGCCCCCCACACAGTGGCCATCTTGAAAATCTTGTTATTGCTTCAGTACTCCTCTTGAATGGATGGTCATATCAACCTGATGTTTTCACTAACAGACTTCTTATGATGTTGAGTTGGTTTTAAATGAAAATGGTGCCGATCTGACATCCAATATGGCCACCACAGCAGCCATCATGAAGATTTTGTTATTACTACTCATTCTGAATGGAAAGTCATATCTTGAAAATTTTGTTATCTCTACAGCTACCAAATAGATGGCTATATCAATATGTGTGGTTTTCACCAATAGACTTCTTGTGATACCTAGTTGGTTCTAAATGAAAATGTTGCCAGTCATACATCCAGTATGGCATTCATGATGATTGTCTTGAAAATCTTGTTTTCACTACTCCCCCAGAATGGATGATCATTATGACATGGGGTTTTCACCTAAAGACTTCTAATGATGTCTGCTTTATCCTGAATGAAAATGGTGCCAAGCTGACATCCAGTATGTGTACCACAGCAGCTAGTTTGAAAATCTTGTTATCGCTGAAGAATATCAGAGATGGTTTCAGCACTCGACAGTTAAAACGAAGAAATGATCTTACATGTATCTTGAATTCCTGGAAATTCTTTTCGCCCAGTAGAGCATCAGCCCCTTAGAGGTACACATGTTATATTTTAAAAGAATGGAAACCATGCAAAATATTGACCCTTCAAAACCTGACCTGGCCCATTTAGAAAATATCAAGGGGCCATGGGCCTCATATTCCTGAATCCTAGATTGTACCCTGCTTAGGTGGTGATACAATACATACCATGATATGTATCATACAGTTAGTAGGTGAAACAATGCATACCATGATATGTATCATACAGTTAGTAGGTGACACAATACATACCATATGTATCATACAGTTAGTAGGTGACACAATACATACCATGATATGTATCATACAGTTAGGTGGTGATACAATACATGCCATGATATGTATCATACAGTTAGTATGTGATACAATACATATTCATAGCTTGAAATTGATGCTAGCAAACTAGCATTTTCCTATTTACAATTAGCAAATTGCTAGCTGAAAAAAATGAATTAGAAGTATCTTTTATTTCATTATGTTTGTGGACATTGAAAATGGCCTGATTTGTGCAAGCTAAAAATATTAAACTTTCAAAATGCTTTTAGTACTTGAAAAATTTAATTTCAAGTCTTGATATTACAATACAGGAGTGATGATACAATACATACCATGATATGTATCATACAGTTAGTAGGTGATACTGTGCATATTGCAATACAGGAGTGATGATACAATACATATCATGATGTGTATTATACAGTTAGTAGGTGATACAATGCATATTGCAATACAGGAGTGATGATACAATACATATGATATGTATCATACAGTTAGTAGGTGATAACATGCATATTGCAATACAGGAGGGATGATACAATACATATCACAATACATACTCATACCTTGTCCATATGTCTTTGCATGTAATCTCTATGTCTTAGTGTTGGATTGGTAAGTGTGAGACAAGATTGCAAGTACTTTTATTATTGACAGTACCAAGTCCATAACATGTTTTAATACATCCATGTAGGAACTAAAAAGAAAATAGAATCCAATTCCTCTGTAAGCCTAGAGAATATTTTCTTTCTTTCTTCCATTGTAAACCTTAAATAGCTCCAGCACTGGACAGGTCGAGGCTGATGGAGTAGGTGGACATTTTTGGAGGTTGATGGGAGCATTTTACTGGGTGGGTAGGGAAGCACTTCTGTTTCTAGCCAGGTTGAGTACCATGCAAGCTATATAATTTGATCGGAGCAAGGTTAATTGTTTTTAACTTATTTAGGTCCCTGTGGAAGAATAGTGTAATCATACAGTTAAACTTTTTTTTTTTAAAGGACAGTCAAGGGACCACACAATTTGTTAGGTCAAGTGAACACATGATTTGTTTGGCTGCCTCTATGATATAGAATACAATCAGGCTTATAGAGGTGGAGAATGATAATAACTTCCTAAGCAGATTTTTGGAAGAAAGATTTTTTTAAAAAGAGAAACAAAATCATGAGTGTTTATGAATTTATTATAGTATCTCTTCTTTGATAGATAGAAATGAATGTTCTTTTTTTAAAATAATTTTATGTCTTGTAGGCCCTATCACAGTATGTATGTACATATATGCATATGCTTTACTGGCGTGTCAGCACAATACTGGCTGTATAGTACCAATTAAAGGTTAGGTTATAAAAATATGATAAAATAATGAAGAAAAAAAAAAGGTTCGAAAAAGGGGCAACATTAAAATCACAAGATCACTTTAGTATGAACTTATTTTCTGCATGATAATTAATGTTTATATTGGCTACCAGAGTCTCAGACTACTAAACATTTCACAGAGGCAAGTTGTGTAATTGTTGATTGCATTCTGTGTTTCTTGAGATATGTTGGTAAACTTAGGAAAAGTGGTTTCAGAAATATCCATTATGAACAGGCATCCTTTGTATTGAGTTGCCAACTGTGGCTGGTTTCACTTTACTTCTATTAAAACCATTTTTAATGAATCATTCCTGGTAAAAGTTTAAATTCTCCCAATTTTCCTGGAGAAGATTTCATGCATTTCGAGAAAAGCTTTACATTTAGGAAGAAAGGTAAAGGCAGATAATGTATTGTACACTGTGATTGGTGACAGCTTTACCATAGTCACCAAGCTGCTTAGAAGTGAATCAGACAGGCTGCAGTCAATTACTGTAATAATGAGAACTGTGCTGTGAACTTGCAGGCCCAGATTGATGTATTTTTTGTTTTAATTCAGCTTCATCATACCTTTTTGTGAATGGTGGGAGAGCATGTAGATGCTCTATTCCAAAATAGATATATATAAAACAAGAAAAAATTCCATGTACATTGTTAGTAATGTATTGAATGGACTTGTCATAGGGAAGACATGTAACAATACAGTAACACCACTCCATGTTGTGACTAAAATGGTCGCAGTTGTGACTGAAAATGTTAAATTGGCACATGAAAATAGTCAACTGTTTGCCCTCGGCTGACCCTTAGACCCTACAGCCTGTGGGCTGGATCTGGCCTGCAACCTGGTTTTATGTTCTTTTATTACATCATAGGGGGTGGCTTTAAAAATTGCTTATCCGGCCCACGTCCTGGAGGAAGTTGCACATGCCTCCTTTAAACATTCAGCAGATGCAATTTAATTTTCAGTATAAGGCCAAAAACATAAAATATGTATGTTTCCTATTGCACTGGTTTTAAAATTAGGGTAGGCAGGTTTTTTTTTTTTTTTTTTTTTTTTAACATATATAAATCAAATAATACTTCAAGTGCTTCAAAGTAATGGGCAAAACCGGCTCAATTAGATGCACAAATCAATTTCGGCAATGCGATTTAAAAAAAAAAAAATTTCACCATGGGGGGAAAAAAGTGCTAGGGTCAGCGATGAGAAACAGGGAAACTCAGCTGACCGGAAACACACATATTTTTTAATTTTTTTTTTGTTGCCTAATGCCTTTTTTATTGTAACACTGCCAGTTTCTACATTAAGTTCTCATCAATTTCTCATCTTTCCATATGACTAGTGTGGCTCACAGGCTATTTAAAGTGACCAGTCTAATATATGACTTGTGCAGTCAACCTCAGTTAATGGAACGGATCTGGATAAGTACAAACTTGGACACAAATGGAGAAATGTAATCGGCAGTAAAATTACAGTCAGTCCACTACCATGAACATATATATAATGTTAAGGCTTTATTAATATAAACTATGATGAGATGAAAGTGAGGATTAAGGCCCTTTATATGCTTTTTTGAAATCACTGTTTAATTTGCTTTGCCTAAATCCTGACATTTTTCTCATCTTCTTCCACTAATTCCCGTCTGATTTCTGCTCTCAAAGCCTAAGGCGACCAAATTATTAGCACTGAGTGACTTCAAATTTTAAATGTCCACTAAAATTTTCAAGTATATCGCCCAATGGCTACTAAACATTGATAGGTACTTGGATTGCTGAATAACTATTATTCCAACTTTAATGAAGATTATGAGGGGACACTGGTCAAAGAGATACCAGACAAGTAGAATAAACATTTTTGAGCCTGTTTAAGATTTTACTGTAATGGTATCCACAGTATTGACATATTTATGAGTCTGAATAAATATGCCAGTATTAGCTCTACAGGTCATACTTGTAGCTTATGGGATGGCCTGTTGTTTGACATCCATCTGTCTGTTAGCTAAGGCTGCAACATTTACAAAATGTAACCATGTAAACAAACATGCATGTGGCTGTCGGTGAAACAGGAACTAGTGGTTCCAATTAAATGATCTCTGTTTTGTACGGTTTGTTTCTGTTAAATTATTTTCTTTTAGTATAGGTGATTTTTATATCAGATGTGGCATTGCTGGGAAAAAGCCAGAAATTATGAGAATTGGTTGCACCACACATTGCACAACATTTCACATCAGGTTGATTTACTGATCTCGCTGATGAAAAATCTTTAAACTACATTATTTACCTTTGAAAAACAATTTTGTTAACAGGACCTTTGATGGGCAACATTTTGTTTTCAAGAAACACTGTCTCAAGTTTGTAAACCAATGCAGTTTCTTATATCAGGCCTAGAATTGAACATAAATTTCTTCTAGCCATAAGGACTAGTAGATTAAGAAATTCACTAGTTCTGCTGAAACTTCACTAGTCCTTACAACAAATGCTGAGTAGTGTCAACTGAAACTTTACTAGCCATTGGACTTGAAATTAAGAACCTACTAGTCCAACAAGAAATTTACTAGCCATTGGACTTGAAATTAAGAATCTACTAGTCCAACAAGAAATTTACTAGCCATTGGACTTGAAATTAAGAACCTACTAGTCCAACAAGAAATTTACTAGCCATTGGACTTGAAATTAAGAACCTACTAGTCCAACAAGAAATTTACTAGCCTTGGGCTAGCAGACTACCACTCATTTTGAAACCCTGTATAGTCATTTAAAATGAAACCCTGTATAGTCATTTAAAATGAAACCCTGTATAGTCATTTAAAATGAAACCCTGTACTCATTTTGAAACCCTGTATAGTCATTTAAAATGAAACCCTGTATAGTCATTTAAAATGAAACCCTGTACTCATTTTGAAACCCTGTATAGTCATTTAAAATGAAACCCTGTACTCATTTTGAAACCCTGTATAGTCATTTAAAATGAAACCCTGTACTCATTTTGAAACCCTGTATAGTCATTTAAAATGAAACCTTGTATAGTCATTGCAGGTCCTATAAAACATCATATGCTCGTATCTAGGCAATACATCCAGATGCATTATATAAATTTCTTTATGATGTGAATCTAACAAGGAGTACGAAATAATATCACGATGATCCTACGGATGCTCTACCTAACTTCTCAGATATATTAAAAAAAAGAAGTGTTTTCAAACTGAATCCAGTCATTATAAGAGGTCAAAAAACAGAGAGCAAATAAAACAATTGCAAGCTCTGCTAAGTTTGGCATGCACATCGTCAATGGTTTACATATAAATACATGTACATGTAACTGTTGGCTGAAAGTCTTATGTGCAGATCAGGGGAAAGGTTGAGTTTTGAATCATTTCCATTAAACATTATCGTTTTGGTTATTGTACATGTTTAGAAATGTTGATAATCATTGCAGTCTTGTCATTAGCACAAGTTTGTTATTGCTACTCCTCCTTTTCTGCTTGGATCATTGTCATGAAACTTTACACACACATTCATTCCAAAGTCTAGTTAGTTTTAAATGAAAACGGTGCCGCTCGGACATCCAATATGGCCACCACATGGACATTTTGATAATCTTGTTATAGCTATTCCTAAATGCCTTGTCATATCAACATGGAGTTTCACTAAAAGACTTCTTATGATGTATAGTTGGTCCTGAATGAAAATAGTACTAATCTGACATGCAGTATGGCACCATTATCATGGCAGCCATCTTAAACATCTTGTTATCGCTACTCCTCCTGAATGGAAAGTCATATTGATATTGGGGTTTCAACGGAAGACTTATTATAATTGGTCCTAAATGAAAATGATGTCGATCTTACATCCAGTATGACCTCCATGGTGGCCATCTTGAAAATCCTTTTATCGCTACTCCTCCTGAATGGATGGTCGTATTAACATAGGATTTTTCACCAAAGACTTCTAATGATGTCTAGGTGGTCCTAGATGAAAATGGTGCTAATCTTACATCCAATATGGCTGCCACAGTGGCCTAATTTAAAAAAATGTGATATGACTCAAGAACATCAGAGATGATTTCAACACTCGGCAGTTAAAAGGATTAAATAGTCTCATCTTCGATTCCTAGAAAATCTTTTGGGCCAGTACAGCATCAGTCCTTTCAAGAGACATGTGTTTATTGGTATGTTATTTTGAGGAAGTGATGACACATTAATGATGACCAATACACCTGTGTCAAGCTTCTCTATGCTTTAGTTACATGTATTGACTCAGATAGCAGTGAGTCATCCCCACATCACCCTTAATGACCCTTAATAATATTGCTTTGTGTAATCCACCTTGCAATGCTGGAAACTAGATATTGGTACTTGTAGCTACACCAATACAGCAGCAATCTTTGATCTTTTTGACCTTAACTTCTGAGCTGGCACAGAATGCTTGTGTGTATTGGGGATTGGGATTAATTGCTGCATTGCAGTTATTGGAATCTTGCTAAAAATTGATTTAACATTCACAGCCATTTTTAACTGTAGTCTTGTGTTGTGTGTAGCATTGAAATTTATTTTCTTTTATTTTTTTTATAAAGGTTGTGATGAAATCAATGAAATCAACCAATTAATGCAGCCAATTAACAAATGTTATTATTACTCATCCACATATATTGTTTTCAGACAAAAATAGCACTAATTATATATATATATATATATATATATATATATATATATATATATATATATATATATATATATATATGGTAACATTGTAGAATATAATGGTGAGCATTAATTACAATTCCTGTAACATAAATCTGTTTCAAAAGCAAATATGATTTTCCCATTTAGATTTCATGACATAGAATAGGCCTTTGTTGCTTGATTCATGGGGAAATCTTATGGTGCCAAAAATCTATAAAAAAATCCTGATTAGGTTGACAGCAAATTAGTATTTTTGGTAATAAAAAGAAGAAAAATGGGGTGGGGATCAAAACCAGTCTTGTCATAGATGGTAGAAAAGTGGTCATTATTCTTTTAGACCTCGGGGTCACCAATATGCCAAGTCAGGTATTCTTTCTTCAGAGTTGGAAAAGTTGATATTGTTGCGGGACAAGTAAAATTTCCTTTTGCTTGGCCACATTTTAAATGAAATATGAATTGAAAACTTGAATTTGCAGTGTCATGAAAATTTCATTACTGTACAAGTTTAAAAAAAGGACAAGGTTGCTTTTGATATGTATTTGTCCCTAAAAACGTAACTTTTCAAACTCCAAAATTAAATTTCAAAAAGGCAAAATTTTTTGATATACATGTATTTGCAAACAATCATATCTGAATTTCTTGAAAGTCACCAGAAAGTGAAATTGCTGATATAATTTCAGTGTACAGAAATAATTTGAAAAGTCATCCCCAGCATATTATGCTGATATAATTTCAATGTACTGAAATAATTTTAAAATACTTGATTTTTTTGATTTTATCGGGTTTTTCCTGACTTTAAAGCAATATTTTCATTAGAGTAGAAGAGACTACCTCAGTAAATGTTGCTCCAATGAATTGTCTAACAAAATGCAATTGTTTTTAAGATAAATCACAGAAGTATTAGACCCTCACTTTCCTTAACAAACAGGGTCTAATCTAGGATTGAAAATGGGGTGGGGGGGGGGGCTTCTCCCCTGCATTTGAAAAAAAAGGGGGAATTTTCTGAATATTGGAGGGATTTAATGAAAAAATAAATGTAGGGCTTGAATAAGCATGAAACCAGCTATCACATGTCCTAGAATAGATCCTGGAAAAATATATCTTTGGAACATATTTCAAAAGTGTGTTTTTCATACTTTTATTGCTTTATGGTCATCTGGGAATTTCATTAGGGTTCAGGTTAGCTCATTTGTTAGAGTGATCAGAAAGTTTGACAGAGGTCTCAAGATTGAAACTTAAGGAAGATATTTTTAGCTTCATTGCCTTATCCTGTCAAAATCAGGTTGAGTCATTTTACCTTTTTCAAGGCAAATAAATGATATATGGTTTTCAGTATACTAGTATTGCTTTTTTATTGTTTAAAGAATATAAGAGAAAAAGATTGCAATATAGTAGCATTTTTTCCATCTGATACTATTGTGTGTGTAACCTTACAATCGGTTCACAGTTGATCATCTTCTCAGGTAGCAGAGCTACATGTATATATAGAGGAAGAACATCAGCTTATGCGACCATTCAGACAAAGAGCTCTAATCGAGGACATTTTCTCATCGAAATGTACCCTGTCCTTTTTTTTCCCCCAAGCCCTGTACTAGCCCTGTAGCCCTTGAACATCAGTGCTTAGTAATATTACATTTTATGTTTAGAACTGCTAGTTTCAGCAGTTCTGGAGGTTAAAAAAGGCTAATCATCTTATACCAGTCCAGACTTCAGAGCTGTTAGATCAATAGGTCTGTTGGTAGATATTGGTTTTCTTTTGGAGGCAGTCAATATTTATGTAGGACTATTATGGAGATCATCATCAGAGCCCATAAGAAAAAGGAATAGTTTTCCTTCTTTTGGTAAAGTACTAATTACAGTTTTATAAATGCCTTGCAGATATAGTGTGCATGTGTGTGTGTGTTTTTTTTTTAGTAAATATCACATAGATGAAACATGGAATTGTTCTTTTGTCATCTGTCAGGCAGCATTTCACCATCCAGCAACAAATTTTGGATTGAGTATTGGCTTATATGAAAAGATAACTTTATCACAATTGGACCATGTTGTTTTTTGGGGTCATGCACATTGGCCTCCTTTGGGGAATTTAATCACTTTCTGAGTCTCAAAAATCCCCCAACACTGTCTGGGAGGTTGGCAGGTATGTTAAAGTGTCAGTACATCATCATAGTGCAGAAGTTGCAGTAAATTACACTGTTTATTGTTTGCATTAGTGAATTGCCATCAAACCTGACACTCTGGTTTACTAGGCATTGTCAGATTTTAGTCTTAAATATGAGTGATGTAACTGCAAGCAACTTCAAAATGCAGATTGGAATACCCTAAAATCTTGAAAATATGATTGTCTTGATGATAAGACAGTCTTAAAAATAAGACAACAATTCTTACAGCTAAAATAAGATATCATTTCTTACAGCTGAACTAAGATATCAATTTCTTACAGCTAAAATAAGATATCAATTTCTTACAACTAAAATAAGTTATTAATTTCTTACAGCTAAAATAAGATATCAATTTCTTACAGCTAAAATAAGTTATCAATTTCTTACAGCTAAAATAAGATATCAATTTCTGACAGCTAAAATAAGATCAATTTCTTACAGATAAAATAAGATCAATTTCTTACAGCTAAACTAAGATATCAATTTCTTACACTAAACTAAGATATCAGTTTCTTACAGCTAAACTAAGATGTCAATTTCTTACAGCTAAAATAAGATATCAATTTCTTACAGCTAAAATAAGATATCAATTTCTTACAGCTAAACTAAGATATCAATTTCTTACAGCTAAAATAAGATCAATTTCTTACAGCTAAAAATGATTTGAAAATAAAGAGTCTTGATATCAAGGCACACGGTATTTGGACATGTATTCCTTATATACTGATGTATGGTTCCATTTATTGTGTATAAACACAACAAAACAAAATTACATGCAGTTTATTAAATTGTTAAATATTCCTGATTAAAATAAATATGAAACATGTTATAATTTAAAACCATATATTTCATAAATTTATATATAAATCTATAATATATTTATCAATATTGGTTTAAAATGTGCAAATCGATCTTGTAAAAATTCTTAAGTTAAAATTAAAAAAAAAATGTATGAAAGGTCAATTGCAAAACAGGTGACTTCCTGCTTCATGCCCTGTACAATGTACAAATAACTGGCCCTTATTCGCATTTTTTTTAGCAGAGAAAGGGTCAGTTCATCATTGTTACTGTTGGCTCTTAGGCATACACAGTCTCCATCCCTCACAGATTTATCATCATCATACTTGCTATGTTCAATATATTAACCTAACATGCTGTTGTCTGACTCTGGATTCACTGTAATTCACGAGACTGTCAAACCCAAAGAGATGATCCTCATAACTCCATTTTTACAAAGATGCCACATTACCTGATGCTGGATATGACTGTCTTATTACAAATAACATATACATAGTGTATAAATTATGTGACCTCAAACTTTTGCATTTATCCCGTGATAAACCCATGCTCATTAATAAGCCCACCTCAGATATATTAGTTCACCTGGCTGCAAGGCAGTAGTATAGATATGCCATCACCAGCACAGTAATTAATGAATTAATTAACACTATTAATTACATTAGAGGATTCATCCAGCTCATACAGGAATATGATGTTCCTTCAGGAGGACTCAACTTTAGCAATGACAATATTAAAATAGAAGAATTAAGTATTTCTGTGGCACTGGCACAGTATATTTTTTTGCATCAATTAACTCATGTATGGATGTGATATTCCTTCAGAACACATCACCTTCAGCTACAACAACACTAAAAAAATTAAATAAAAAGTATCTGTAGTGCAAACAGACCAAGATACTCATTTGGCCAACCACACAAAAAAGTCAGTAAATGTCACGTGTTGCAGATGTGTGTTCTGTCATGTGTTACTAATGTGTGCTCAGTCATACACTTCTGATTTTCACATTAAATTTTGTACATGTAAGTACAGCAAAAATTTAAGTTTCTTTTGTTTATTTGAGAACATATACAATCCTGTTTTATTGAGTATTGTTAAGAATTCAGGCCTAAATTATGTAAATCAATTATGCAAAATATGTGTTGCTTTATTGTAATAATTTATTGTTACTGTTCAAAAAGATGAAAGTGCTTAAAAACTCAAGGCAAGCAATAACTATTGGACATGAACAGTAATAGAAAATTCAGATACAGTACAGCTCACGTGATTTTTCGGAACCCCACGCATCGCGGTGGGGTACTTAATCACCTCCACTCTAGCTCCGCGATAGCACTCCGCGGTGGAGGCATAAATTGGCATCAATACCTACAAATCACCACCGCGTTTCGGCAAGCACGCCGATGTAAACTCCACCGTGGAGGGGCTAGTCAACATTACTGATTGACATCTGAACAGCCAATGAATGAAGACCACCTATGGAAAGACGGAGACGTTAAGAGTGATTTACAACCGGATACCATTTGAAGAATCAGTCGTCTTTATTTCGATCATATTTGGACAATAAAAAAATTATTTCAGAAGGCTTGTATATTCAGTACACATTACTGTTTATAAAAGGTTGATCGACTTCTTTTGCAATAAGTTTATAATTTTAATTTATTTCAAAGAAATATGAACAAACTTATGCACTGACTTGACGAGAAGCACACATTGCTGAGCTTCTGAAGCAGAATAAATTTATCATTTTGTTCCAAAGGAAAGTAATTCTCTGACAATTAAAATCCAAATTGACATCCGCTTCTGCTTACCCCCCCCCCCACAACAAACCTAAAACACTGAATTTACACTGAAATGCAAACCGCGTCCTTAGTCTTTAAGCAGTAACAGCAGAGTGACGAGGCTGAATATTATGACTCCATGTGTACTGTAAGGGTCCTAAGGGACTGACCATTTAATATATGGGGTTTATATGTTGTTTTGTTTTTTTCGACCGGGATATTTTTTGTTCTTTAATCACAATATTTATTTATTTTAAGTGAAATATGGAACGGATTAACGTCTACTACAAAAATCAGAGAAAGACAATTGTTTTCATGCATTTACTCCCCCCCCCCCCCTTGGAAAATTCAATTGTCTCTCCCTAATAAAGACTTGACTTCAGCGGATGTTCTACAGAAATCAAGGCAGTGACCATTGCGAACACTGTTGTAAAATATTAACAAGGGTTTGCATCAAAGGATGATGTAAGTTTCAGCTTGGGAACAGTGTTTTTATCACACGAAGCATCTGACTTAACGCGCGTTGTACTTTACAGCCGCAATTATGGTCTGGTCCCGCCATTAACAACGGAAGTTTGATAATTGTTAGTAATTAATCTGAACTCGGCTTATTACCGAAATGAAAAATAATATGGAAAATTCTAAAATCTGAGATGTTCTGAGATTTTAATTTCCAACAAGTTTAGAGCATTTTGCATGGATGTATTGTCTTCACGTGTATCCTATTATTTGCTCATTTTTCTACGGCGAAAATATAAAAATAAAATATACTCTTTTAATTATTTTTACGCAGATATTAAAGAATGCAGTTTCCTGTTTGTGACTGTTAGAGCCTTTGGTTATTGAGCGTGTTTCTGTGCCTTGTCCCGCCCTGATTTAAAAAAAATAATAAATATATCCCTTTTACTTCGGCGCCCCCCCCCCCCGAAAATTCCTGCGGATGCCCATGAACACACACACGACTTTAGAGCACGTGCTCGGGAGTTCCTGTGCAGTGGTGGGAAAATTTCTTTCTCTTTTGCTCCATAACGCTATAATGTCTAGCACGTTATTACTTTTTTACCACTACTGAACGTTTTGTGTACGTTGAGATTTATAATCAGTCAGATTTTAATATTTTAATTCTGGCGACTGACAAAAAATGTCGACATGTCAAGCAGCGAAAAAGAAAAAGTTTGGTTAACATTAATAAGCATTTTAGCGTATTTTTTGAAACTCGCATTAGTGAAAAACCCTTCAAAACATAAGCAGAATCACGAAAAACTTTAATGGCAGGAACATCTTTTTGGCTTAGTGTGAATGAGGCGGCCGCTAATTGAAGAAAGCTAGCCAATCATGGAATACTTAAACTCTTACTGAAGAATGTACAATACCCTCCCCCCCCCCAAAAAAAAAAAAACCGGTTTTTAATAGTAATAGATTACAAAGACTTGCGCACTTGTGCTTTGGATTCCATATTTTATGAGAGAGAGAGAGAGGGAGGGGAACTTTACTAAGAAGAGTTAATGATCTAAAATTATTCATCTTATTTTTCTGTGTTATGCAATAGGAAAACGAACAGAAAAGAAAAAGTTAAACATTAATTTCATCTGATGCGGAAGTTTATCAGATCAATGGCAAAGAAAACAAACCCGCAGAAGCGCTGCTGTTGTACTTTTAGGTTTACAGTTAGCACATGAAATTAACACGTCAATATCAGCAGTGCTGATGGCTTCTCTTGTGCTAGGTTACTTGCATGTGTCAACTACATGTATCTAGGATGACCTTTTGCGACCATTTGTGATTTAAAAAAAACCCGCTACTTTGGTAATTAATGCAAATTAGTACAGTTTAAAATAAAATTACGATGTGAAATCTTAATAATGCTTTATTTAAGCGATTGGATGTCAGAAAAAATCGTACAATATGTGAATGACTACTCATGCATGGAGTAACCATCGGAACTTGAGCGATTTTGTTTCACTTCAGTCAGGTATGACTGCAGCTTTGTTATTAATTTGTTCAATGTTTATTGTTCTTTTCATTGCAGGTAGTACAATATCACTGACTTTCATATGATCATTAAAATTTTGTATTGAGTTTACTGAAAAAGAAATAAGGATATGAATGCATGTTTAGATTCCGATAACACAGTATTAAAGAGAAAAAAAATAGATTCATTGCGCAAAATGTAGTATTAATACAGTTTGCGAGACATTGTCATTACATTATCATCATCTAAAATATGATTTGGCACTATCTATCATATATTATCTTCGTTAGAACAAGGAAATATTTATAATTAACTGAATTACTATGTTTTTTTCAGTATCAAAAAGTTAGCAAATTGCTCCCCAGAGGGATAACGATGTAGATAAATCGGTGCCCCCCCCCACCTCTCGTCTCTCTCTCAACCTCTTCTTGCATGTCTGATAAACAGTAAACCACGCCCATATTATCGAGACCACGTCCGCTCCGCGGTGGCGATCGGATGCGACTCCGCGAGAAAGCGTAGTGTGCAGGGCTATTCTCCGCGACAACTCCGTCAGGATGCGTGGAGTGATGGTGGAGGGGTTTTTCTTAATCCTCTCCACTCACTCTCCACCCCCACCGCGATGCGTGGGGTTCCGAAAAATCACGTGAGCTGTACTGTAGCTGAATATTTAATAAGCCTAATGGTTAAAACTCTACTGCATATGCTAGACCAGTGGTTCCCAAACCCCGGGTTGCAACCCTATACTGGCACTGCATTTTGGGTTGCAAAAGATGGTATTTAGGGTTGCGATCAAAAAAAGTTTGGGAACCACTGTGCTAGACGGTAACAGTAATGAGAACGGTTGTATACATCATACGGTTAAAGGTAATTTTTCTTGTCATAGGCTCAGCGATGAACAGCACAGAAAACGGTTGTATGCGTCATAAGGTTAAAGGTCATTTTTCTTGACACAACAAGAAAATGCTGCTGCATAGGCTACAGTGGACAGTACTGAGAACAGTTGTATACATCAAAAGGTTAAAGGTCATTTGTCCTGTTCTTATCATAGTGCATGTATCACACACAAACATGTGAATAATTTTTGCTTAAATTTCAGCATGACAATTATGTGGAAAATTTACACTATTTATGGGAAAAGGTCAAAAGTTAAAAGAAGCAGAAGGCTTTTTTGTAAATAGAAGAAAACAACAGAACTTGACTTACTTTGATAAAAAGTGTCCTGGTATAGGGGCCTTTTAATTTTGGACATGTTGCTCATGTTCTACCAGATATGGATGTACATGCAGAAACTAGATAAACCATGAAACAATTTTTTTCATAACATATTCTATCAACTGCCTTGGAAGAAAGTTTACAGAAAGCATCCTACTGAATCAGATTTCTTGTCAAACTGCTCTCTAGGTGATCATGCATCTAAATCGCTGAGATTATTACCACTCTTTTGGCATTATTTCTGATCCGAGTTTGATAAAATTTGAGTGAGATCCAAGACAGTTGGTACTTAATTAGGTTCTCACGGAAATGCTCTCATGGGTATTACTATGACGGTTTATTGACACTTTTCACATTTGAATACAACAGGGCATATTGCATTTATGATAATTACACTAAAACCAAATTAAAAGATAAAACTGAAACACAAAAAATTCACTAGACAAAACTTGTTTAACTGGTATTTATTTCTTCAAGTGTTGCCACCAGTAGGCATTACTAACATTTTAATTTATAGATTTTTTTTGTATATTGTTATTTACAGTGTTCTGAGAATCTTTCTATAAAAACTTTTTAGCAAAATATATGACTCTTATTAAAAGTTGTAAACAATATGATGTTGATTTAAATTTCCAGGCACTAACCACCGTTTTTTACTATGAAATGAGCGATATATCAAGGTTTCATTTACCAATTCCAATCGCGAATTTATTCTTGTTCAACAAATTGGGGCCTGTTTTGTTGTCATTTTCTATAAGGAAAAATGGGATCCACACCTGCCTGTGCAGTATAAGCGGGTTTGTGAGTTATCTGGACGAGGGAGCAGTGTACTTGAAGGAGTGCCATGAACATTTTACAGACACATTCATCCTTGGTCTAGTTTGTCCTTGATGAAAATTGTGTCGCTTGGACATCCAATATAGTAGAGTTGCGCATTATTACCCGTGTACCGCGAATTTTGTTTTTGGTGGTACATACCACAGTACTTTTCACTGTATAGTACTTTGGTAGATCTGTCAGAAAGGAATGTACGGAAAAAGCAATTTTTTATTTTTCATGACAGAATAATTCCAAAAGTTATTAATGTTTTTACAAAATAGTTGCATTTGTCAATAATTAATTTTGAATATTACAAATATAATTATATTTATGAACCTGTAATCACATGTTTGACACGTATCACGTATGCCATCATGGTGGTCAAACAGGGTGTTGTGAAAGATATTCGGGTCAAATCCATCTTCTAGAAAAATTTCAAAAGAAAAAAATGTCATTTTTTTTAGTTATTTACTTGCGTATGTTAACGTGTTAAGTACATGTATTCGTTTGTAAGACCAAGAGTCATTGTAAGATTTTCAGAACAGCAGTTGTTTTCTGTTTGACTTTTACACAATTTCTCTAGTCCACTAAATATTTTCTCATTTGTTTAGTCAGTGTGTTTTATGTGTTGATATTCCACTCAGTTTCCCTGCCTATTATATCAGTAGTATAGCTAGTAAATTGTAGGCTTCAGTGTCAATACTTCAGTGTCAACACTTCCTACTTTTATCAACAAACTCTCTTATGTCAGCGCAGTGTCTTTTACACAGTCAACTATAGTGTAAACTTAATCATCCCACTTTAGTTAAAGTTTTTAGATTACAATTTGTACAAAAATTAACAACAATTAACATACACATATCAAATTCATCTACTATAAGGTACTGATTGTTTAACATTTTGATTTTACCAGAAGACTTACGATGTCTAGTTGGTCCTAAATAAAAATGGTGCTGATCTGATGTCCAATATGACAGCCATCATGAAAGTCTTGTTATCATCACTCATACAAAATGTAAAATCCTATCAACATGGGGTTTTCACCAGAAGACTCTTATGATGTCTTGTTTGTCCTAAATGAAAATGGTGCCAATCTTACATCTAATATGTTCACCATAGCAGCTACATGTTGACACTTTCAGCTATTTTTCCAGTTGCTGCCAATATTTCATTAGAATCAAAGATGTAACATTGTGACATCAAACCGATTTAAAAATTCTGAAAACTATGTCAGAAATTATATTGGTGGTATCATTTTATAATTTGTATCATGAATTATGTCAACACATGTACTTTCCTTGCAAGATCCAAAAATGGTTGGAAACTTATGAAACTGGCATAAAAATTTATCTAATTTTGGAATGTAACGCTTAGGACATGAAAGTTGGGTCTAAACAGGGTGAAGAATAATTTGATAATTTATTTATTTTGTTATGAGGATCTCTGCATGATTTCAGATATATATAGTTCTGCTTTCTCAGTGAATTGAATGCCAATGACCACTTTCTTACTGAACAGCTGGTGATTATCACAGCGTTTAATCATGACACCCTTGTTGCAGACATGATAAAACTTGTGAATGTCCATAACATTTTGCTTGAAAAATTTTGTTTTTGTATTTAGTAGTCAATTAAATATATATAAGTATTATCTCTCTACTGACATAAGCACCAGATTTAAGTTTTGTTGACTATTTCAGGAAAAACTGATATAACAAAATGACATTAAATGCTGTACCATATAATGATATTTTGATGAATTATTAAAAATATCGTAAGAAGAAGGCATGGTTGAGTGAACTAGTAACAATGCTGAAAGATGTCCCTCTATTTCTCAATCTGGAACACTTATGCATATTTTAATCATATCAGTTCTAAATGTTGAGTTGGAAGCATATTTTTGATGTTGTTGCATCTTTGCATGAATGCAAAACCTGCAGCATAGATTGCACTTTCATTGCAATTTTGTGCACTTCCTTGATTACTTTGATCATAAGCTTGTTGCTTTCATCTCAGTATAGATGCATAGAAAACTCAAATTAAAAACATTTGATAAAGACTTGGCACTATTTACCAAAGATTTAACTTATATAATTTTAGATATGGAAATCATTATGGAGTAAGATTGAAATCTTAATGGACAGAAAGCAAATTAACCAATGTCAGGGTTATCAAGCCAGTCTTTGTAATGAAACATTGTATAATTGAATGCAGCTCTCCATGCCTGCATTTATTAAGTTGGAGGAATTACGCTATACTAAACTGATCTGATTTATTTAGTCACTAGAAATTTGTGAAGAAGACCAACAAGACTTAATATGGTAGGGATATAACTAAAATTGCACTTTGTGAGAGTAGTTGCTACTTTATCTGTTTTCTTTGTGTCTTTAAATATAGTGTGTCCACACAGCTTTGTTTGAACTTTTCCACTGGAAGAAAATTTTTGGATTACGATTTTCCCCACCTGTATGTTCATGGGTGTGTGCAGTTATGCACACATATTTAAAAAACACATTTCTTCCAAGAATATTCATAATATCCTTTCATTCCCATTTCCTTGGGAAAACATAAGATGATGGGCTTGGAAAAGTCAGAAAATGTAGATTGCCAGAAGTTTTGATGTAATACATTCTGATGTCAGCAATACAACGGACACAGTTATCATTGGTGATAATAAACCTTGTTGCTAGTTAAACTGTTTTAATTTTGATATACTTTTTTTTTTTTTAACAAAATTGTTCCCACTTATAATGTGTTCATTTGAAAATAGTGGGATTAATGGTTCTAGATAATTGAGACAAGACTGTAAAGTGAAATTTGTAAACACAAGTCACCAGTGGGATTGGCTAAACTGGCTGTGTTTGAGAGCCGGCTTCAGTATAGACAGCCTTCCCAATATCTATTGGAGTATCTGGCTCAGTACAAAGATGGGTCAGTGCAACATTATAACAAAAGTAGTTGTAGATTCTGTAATGTTGCAATTTGTAAAAGTAGAAGATTACTAGGCCAGCTGCTATCTGCTAATATAAAACTGTATTGAGGTTGATTATACAGCCCTCTCTAATTATAACACTGTCCACGTGCAGTATAGTGCCTTGTAGTGAAGCCATCTTATAATGAAGTACATGATGCAATTAATTTTTACTACCATATAATAACCATAGCAACCTTATTAAAAAATGTTGTTATAATAAAGGACCCTATAGTGAGGGAGTGCCATATATACAATGCTTTTTGTTGCATCTTAAAAAATATGGATGTCTTACAGAGCTGACCATCTGAGCAGGTTTGACTATAATTGTACTTTATCAACTTCTTTCAGCCTGATCAGCCGAGGTGGCTTCCCATGGGATGGCGTTGTCATCATACGATGATCTGCTGAAGCAAGTTGAGAGTCTACGTGTGGAAAATAAAACCCTCCAGCGAGAGCTCAAGGACAATTCGAGTCACCTGACAAAGCTTGAGCACGACACTTCTAACATGAAAGATGTTCTCTTCAACTTTCAAGTAGCCATGCAGGAGGACGCTGAATACAGCTTTTCTGATGACTCAATGTGCAGAGAACATATGGCTGAAGGTGCTGACTCTGGCAGTTTCGGTGAGTTTGCTACACCTTTGTCTCATCTGTCATAAATATCGTAACAGGAATAATCCCATTTAACACGATATTTTCTGTCTTGCATTAATTTGTGTCCTAGTTTTATAACACAGCTCCATCCATCTGCAGCTAAAGAATGTTTCCGAGTTTGGATGATTGAAAAATGTTGTAGAGTGTTATGGAACAGTTAAACTTTGAAAACTTAAAGTGTTGCAGGCCTCAGGTTTTTATTTTAGTTTTCTATTGTTGGAGCTTTAAGTGTTGCAGGCAAAAGACAAGTCTTTGGATTTGGACTAGGCAAGTCATTTGAAATTAGCAGAATATTAGAGTGCTTGATATTTGAGTTATCTGGGGTTTTAGGGTATTTTGATCGACATTCTCTTGATTTTGAAGATAAGATATTTTTTAGCTCTACTGGTCGTAGACCAGAAGAGCTTATGGGATGGTCTGTTGTCTGTTGTCCACCTTCCATCGTCTGTCATCCATCCGTTAGTACAACTTTGTTATCGCTACCCCTCCAAAACAACTTGGAGGATTGCCATGAAACTTTACACACATATTCATCACATGGTCTAGTTGGTCCCAAATGAAAATTGTGCCACTTGGACGTCCATTATGGCCACCACTATGACCATCTTGAAAATCTTGTTATTGCTACTTGTCCTTACTGGATGGTCATATCAACATGGGATTTTCACTAAAAGACTTCTTATGATGTCTACTTGGCCCTAAATGAAAATGGGGCCCGATTTGATGTCCAATATGGCCACTGTGGTGGCCATCTTGAAAATCTTGTTATTGCTACTGGTCATATCAACATGGGGTTTTCACTAAAAGACTTCTTATGATGTCTACTTGGCACTAAATGAAAATGGGGCCCAATCTGATGTCCAATATGGCCACTGTTGGTGCCATCATGAAAATCTTGTTATTGCTACTCCTCCTGAATGGAGAGTCATATTGACATGGGGTTTTCACTTAAAGACTTCTTATGATGTCTAGTTTGCTATAAATGAAAATGATGCTAATCTGATATCCAATATGGTCGTATCAATATGGGATTCTTTATTAAACAACTTATTATGATGTTTTGTTGGTCCTAATGGTGCCATTCAGACATTCATTATGCCTGCCATAGTGGCCATCTTGAAAATCTTGTTATCACTATTTCTCTTTAATGAATGGTCATATCAGCATGGGGTTTCCACTGAAAGACTTCTTATGGTGTCTAGTTGGTTCTATATGAAAATGGTGCCTATCCGACTTGTAATATGACTGCCACAGTTGCCATCTTGAAATCTTGTTATCACTATTTCTCCTAGATGTCTGGTCATATCAACATTGTGCTTTCACCAAAAGACTTCTTATGATATCTAGCTAGTATTAAATAGAAGTGGTGCCAATCTGATATAAAAAATGGCCACCATGGCATCCATCTTGAAAATCTTGGTATCATTGCTCAATCAAAACGAAAAGTCATATCAGTATGGGGTTTCCACCAGAAGACTGCTTATGATGCCTTGTTGGTCCGAAATGAAAATGGTGCCAGATTGACATCTAACATGTTCACCACATGAGCTAATTTTAAAATCTTGTTATTGCTGAAGAATATCAAAGATGGTTTCAACACTCCACAGTTAAAAGGAAGAAATGGTCTTATCTTGAATTCTTGGAAATTCTTTTCAGCCAGTAGGGTGTCTGTCCTTTCGAGGGAATCTTGTTTATTTATTGAGTTTGTTATAATTAAATCTAAACTGTACTTGAATGAGGGTAAAATTTGATATAAAATGCAGCTGGAAAAGCAATATACATGTACATCCGAAAGTGATTGTTATGGCTTTTACAATATGCAGATTCCAGAAAGAGATTCAAGATGTGTTTCAAGGTGCATGCCAAGAGGATTTATATAGCTTTCACAGTATGCAGATTTCCTGAAAGAGGTTCAGTTGGTGTTTCATAAGATACATGCCAAGGTGTTTGTTATGACTTTCATGGTATACAGATTTCCTGAAAGAGGTTCAGGTGTGGTTTCATAAGATACATGCCAAGGTGTTTGTTATGACTTTCATGGTATACAGATTTCCTGAAAGAGGTTCAGGTGTGGTTTCATAAGATACATGCCAAGGTGTTTGTTATGACTTTCATGGTATACAGATTTCCTGAAAGAGGTTCAGGTGTGGTTTCATAAGATACATGCCAAGGTGTTTGTTATGACTTTCATGGTATACAGATTTCCTGAAAGAGGTTCAGGTGTGGTTTCATAAGATACATGCCAAGGTGTTTGTTATCACTTTCATGGTATACAGATTTCCTGAAAGAGGTTCAGGTGTGGTTTCATAAGATACATGCCAAGGTGTTTGTTATGACTTTCATGGTATACAGATTTCCTGAAAGAGGTTCAGGTGTGGTTTCATAAGATACATGCCAAGGTGTTTGTTATGACTTTCATGGTATACAGATTTCCTGAAAGAGGTTCAGGTGTGGTTTCATAAGATACATGCCAAGGTGTTTGTTATGACTTTCATGGTATACAGATTTCCTGAAAGAGGTTCAGGTGTGGTTTCATAAGATACATGCCAAGGTGTTTGTTATGACTTTCATGGTATACAGATTTCCTGAAAGAGGTTCAGGTGTGGTTTCATAAGATACATGCCAAGGTGTTTGTTATCACTTTCATGGTATACAGATTTCCTGAAAGAGGTTCAGGTGTGGTTTCATAAGATACATGCCAAGGTGTTTGTTATGACTTTCATGGTATACAGATTTCCTGAAAGAGGTTCAGGTGTGGTTTCATAAGATACATGCCAAGGTGTTTGTTATGACTTTCATGGTATACAGATTTCCTGAAAGAGGTTCAGGTGTGGTTTCATAAGATACATGCCAAGGTGTTTGTTATCACTTTCATGGTATACAGATTTCCTGAAAGAGGTTCAGGTGTGGTTTCATAAGATACATGCCAAGGTGTTTGTTATCACTTTCATGGTATACAGATTTCCTGAAAGAGGTTCAGGTGTGGTTTCATAAGATACATGCCAAGGTGTTTGTTATCACTTTCATGGTATACAGATTTCCTGAAAGAGGTTCAGGTGTGGTTTCATAAGATACATGCCAAGGTGTTTGTTATGACTTTCATGGTATACAGATTTCCTGAAAGAGGTTCAGGTGTGGTTTCATAAGATACATGCCAAGGTGTTTGTTATGACTTTCATGGTATACAGATTTCCTGAAAGAGGTTCAGGTGTGGTTTCATAAGATACATGCCAAGGTGTTTGTTATCACTTTCATGGTATACAGATTTCCTGAAAGAGGTTCAGGTGTGGTTTCATAAGATACATGCCAAGGTGTTTGTTATGACTTTCATGGTATACAGATTTCCTGAAAGAGGTTCAGGTGTGGTTTCATAAGATACATGCCAAGGTGTTTGTTATGACTTTCATGGTATACAGATTTCCTGAAAGAGGTTCAGGTGTGGTTTCATAAGATACATGCCAAGGTGTTTGTTATGACTTTCATGGTATACAGATTTCCTGAAAGAGGTTCAGGTGTGGTTTCATAAGATACATGCCAAGGTGTTTGTTATGACTTTCATGGTATACAGATTTCCTGAAAGAGGTTCAGGTGTGGTTTCATAAGATACATGCCAAGGTGTTTGTTATGACTTTCATGGTATACAGATTTCCTGAAAGAGGTTCAGGTGTGGTTTCATAAGATACATGCCAAGGTGTTTGTTATGACTTTCATGGTATACAGATTTCCTGAAAGAGGTTCAGGTGTGGTTTCATAAGATACATGCCAAGGTGTTTGTTATGACTTTCATGGTATACAGATTTCCTGAAAGAGGTTCAGGTGTGGTTTCATAAGATACATGCCAAGGTGTTTGTTATGACTTTCATGGTATACAGATTTCCTGAAAGAGGTTCAGGTGTGGTTTCATAAGATACATGCCAAGGTGTTTGTTATGACTTTCATGGTATACAGATTTCCTGAAAGAGGTTCAGGTGTGGTTTCATAAGATACATGCCAAGGTGTTTGTTATGACTTTCATGGTATACAGATTTCCTGAAAGAGGTTCAGGTGTGGTTTCATAAGATACATGCCAAGGTGTTTGTTATCACTTTCATGGTATACAGATTTCCTGAAAGAGGTTCAGGTGTGGTTTCATAAGATACATGCCAAGGTGTTTGTTATGACTTTCATGGTATACAGATTTCCTGAAAGAGGTTCAGGTGTGGTTTCATAAGATACATGCCAAGGTGTTTGTTATGACTTTCATGGTATACAGATTTCCTGAAAGAGGTTCAGGTGTGGTTTCATAAGATACATGCCAAGGTGTTTGTTATGACTTTCATGGTATACAGATTTCCTGAAAGAGGTTCAGGTGTGGTTTCATAAGATACATGCCAAGGTGTTTGTTATGACTTTCATGGTATACAGATTTCCTGAAAGAGGTTCAGGTGTGGTTTCATAAGATACATGCCAAGGTGTTTGTTATCACTTTCATGGTATACAGATTTCCTGAAAGAGGTTCAGGTGTGGTTTCATAAGATACATGCCAAGGTGTTTGTTATCACTTTCATGGTATACAGATTTCCTGAAAGAGGTTCAGGTGTGGTTTCATATGGTGCATGCCAAGGTGTTTGTTATGACTTTCATGGTATACAGATTTCCTGAAAGAGGTTCAGGTGTGGTTTCATAAGATACATGCCAAGGTGTTTGTTATGACTTTCATGGTATACAGATTTCCTGAAAGAGGTTCAGGTGTGGTTTCATAAGATACATGCCAAGGTGTTTGTTATGACTTTCATGGTATACAGATTTCCTGAAAGAGGTTCAGGTGTGGTTTCATAAGATACATGCCAAGGTGTTTGTTATGACTTTCATGGTATACAGATTTCCTGAAAGAGGTTCAGGTGTGGTTTCATAAGATACATGCCAAGGTGTTTGTTATGACTTTCATGGTATACAGATTTCCTGAAAGAGGTTCAGGTGTGGTTTCATAAGATACATGCCAAGGTGTTTGTTATCACTTTCATGGTATACAGATTTCCTGAAAGAGGTTCAGGTGTGGTTTCATAAGATACATGCCAAGGTGTTTGTTATCACTTTCATGGTATACAGATTTCCTGAAAGAGGTTCAGGTGTGGTTTCATAAGATACATGCCAAGGTGTTTGTTATGACTTTCATGGTATACAGATTTCCTGAAAGAGGTTCAGGTGTGGTTTCATAAGATACATGCCAAGGTGTTTGTTATCACTTTCATGGTATACAGATTTCCTGAAAGAGGTTCAGGTGTGGTTTCATATGGTGCATGCCAAGATAATGGTTATGACTTTTATAGTATGCAGATTTCCAGAAAGAGGTTCAAGTGGGATTTCATCGGATACTGTGAATACTTGCATTTCTATCGATATCACTTTTTTGGGTTTTGGAAAAATTGACTTTTTTTTTAATTACATAAATATGTGGATTTGCTATTGTTTGGTTGTTTTGGTTGTTTTTTTGGTGTTTATAACATATGAATACTTTGAAGTTTATATCATGCTGAGGCAAGATCAGTAAAGGACCTTGCCCAAGGGTACACCACTTCAGCTGATTCAGGCTAATCTAATGATAGGAATCTAACCTGCATTCATCAGGTTAAGAGCCACTGCTGCTTCTGTTGATTTTGGAAAGGAGTCCTATTGTTTCCTCAGAAGTATCATTGTTCATTTCGACATTTAATTTAAGAGTTGTAGCTATTATGAAATCCATGAAAAGAGTCTGAGCAATACCCCATAGCCAGGAAAGTGTCTGAGCAATACCCCATAGTCAGAAAAGTGTCTGAACATTACCTCATTGTAAGGAAGAGTGTCTGAGCAATACCCCATAGTCAGGAAAAGTGTCTGAGCAATACCCTATAGTCAGGAAAGTGTCTGAGCATTACCTCATAGTTAAAAAAAGAGTCTGGGCATTATCCCGTTATCAGGAAGAGTGTCTGAGCAATACCCCATAGTCAGGAAAAGTGTCTGAGCATTACCGCATAGTTAGAAAAGTGTCTGGGCATTACCCCATTGTCAGGAAGAGTGTCTGAGCAATACCCCATAGTCAGGAAAGTGTCTGAGCATTACCGCATAGTTAGAAAAAGAGTCTGGGCATTACCCCATTGTCAGGAAGAGTGTCTGAGCAATACCCCATAGTCAGGAAAAGTGTCTGAGCATTACCGCATAGTTAGAAAAGTGTCTGGGCATTACCCCATTGTCAGGAAGAGTGTCTGAGCAATACCCCATTGTCAGGAAAGTGTCTGAGCATTACCGCATAGTTAGAAAAAGAGTCTGGGCATTACCCCATTGTCAGGAAGAGTGTCTGAGCAATACCCCATAGTCAGGAAAAGTGTCTGAGCATTACCGCATAGTTAGAAAAGTGTCTGGGCATTACCCCATTGTCAGGAGGAGTGTCTGAGCAATACCCCATTGTCAGGAAGAGTGTCTGAGCAATACCCCATTGTCAGGAAAAGTATCTGAGCATTACCCCATAGTCGGGAAAGTGTCTCATTGTTAGGAACACGTCTGAGCAATACTGCATAGTTAGAAAAAGTGTCTGAGCATTGCCTCATTGTAAGGAAGATTTTCTGGGTATTACATCATTCTAAGGAAGAGTGTCTGAGTATTACCCCATCGTAAGGAAAGGTGAGCATTACTCCATTGTATAGAAAAGTATCTGAGCATTACCTCATAGTCCGGTAAAATGTTTGAGTATTAAAAGAAATAGTACGAGTAGTTTAGACCTCTGTCTTGTTGACACCATTCTCAGGAAAGTGTCTGTGCATTAAACTAAATAGGCTGAGTAGTTTTGACCTATATTGAGTTGGCACCATTCTCAGGAAAGTGTCAGTGCATTAAACTAAATGGGCTGAGTAGTTTTGACCTATATTGAGTTGGTCCCATTCTCAGGAAAGTTTCAGAGTGTTGAAAGAAATAATATCATGCTCAGTATTGTCCCCAGACACTAGTGAGGACAGGCTGCTGTTTGCCTCTCTGAACATTTTAAGTGCAGTAAAGTCTTTACTGAGAACACCGTTTCTCCAACAGAGCATTTTCATGCTTTGTACATGTATATCTTCAGGCAGTTAACCTTCGATTATTATTGCTTTTAATTGTACTAGTCCAAAATTTGTTCGTGTTACTTTAAGATTAGTTCTGGTTCCCAAAGATTCAGTGCCATTTGGGAGATTATGGGCATAATTTGAGTAATTTCACATTGTTGGCCTAATTGCTAAACCCTTTATAAATACGCATTTGGATCCATGTTCTTTGGCGACAAAATATTCTATTTGTATTCATGTAAACTTCTTAAAAAGGATAATTAGGTCAAAATGTAACAAATTAATAGCTAAACTTATAAACAATATTCGCTTGACATTTGGGTATAGTTTGCAGTATTTGTCTTGTGGATTGAAAGAATGTACTGTGTCAAATAAATTGTATCTGCATTAACTGAAAATAATACATGCAAATTTATCTCCTACCAAAAATATTTAAGTAATTACACTTTTTCATCACTTTCACCCATTCATTTGGTAATATTAAACTCGTCAGATGACCAAACCATCAATCCTACATGTAAGTATATTTTTTAAGCTGTTGGTTATAGAATGCAGCATCACGTGCTTCATAGAGTCTGCATAAAAACAGTAGGTCTCTATGGTATCAGTTAACACGAGTCTAGTTCCTGAAAAAATGTGTCACATGAACATGTATATTTGGGACGCAAGTACTAAACAGGCTGGACTAATAGAAGCTGTATATTGGACAGCGCTCTGTATATTTCATTGTGTGGGAACATGTTAAGCAAACAATTTAAAAGTGACTGGGGAATTAAAAAATAAATCACTGCATTTCTCACATTTTTTATTTTAATAACGGAATGATACCCGCTAATACTTATGCATGATTTCTTTTTCCTTTTGTTTGTTTAAAAAGTAGAATTTCTCTCTCTCTCTCTCTCTCTCTCTCTCTCTCAGTAAAATTAATATAATTAAACTTTGTATAATTTATGAAGCACCTAAATAGTAAGAATGTAACGATATACTGATTGACTGGTAAATTGCAATATAAAATTGCCCGATACGGTATATCACAATGCCAGTATAGTAATACCAGTATACTGGATTTTTTCTTTACCTACATGAGATCGTCTGGAACTGACTTTGAACACACCACTGTCTTCTATTTGGCCAATATGGCGGCTTCTACAGTATGAGCTTGTGAAGAACACAGAAGGAATTAGTTCTATTTGGAATAAATTTTCACTCAGAAGTGAGTTTGGCACCAATACAATTGACAAAACTGTCGCTGTGTGCCGAAATCAAGCACGCAGATGGTACAACAGACCTCTCAACTCATTTGCGCATTACCATCCATCAGTACTATGCAACAAACCCTGGCACAACAGCTGAAGGTTCTAGTAAAAATGTACTGAATGTTTCAAGTCAGTAACCAACGATTACGGTTATGCTGGGTGCACAGACTAAACACAAATCTTCATCACCTATCACTCATGCCATTGCCAGTTTCATCATTCACGACTTGTGTCTGTACAGTGTTGTGTCAAACAAGGGATTCTTAAATATGGCATTAGTGCTTGACACACGTTATGTTGTACCGTCTAGACAAGACTTCTCTAAGAGTATTATCCCAGACTATGTATTTAAAAGTCAGGGAGGACTGAAATCCTGTTTGTCCCTAGCATCTAAAGTTGCATTAACAACTGACAGTTGGACTGCCCGAGAACAGAGTCATATGTTATAATAACTGCATGTTTTATTTCTCTTGATTGGGAACTTCAGAGTTATGTATTACAATTATCCAGTTACACAAGAGAGCTGCTCTGCATACCAGCAACATGTGTCCTTTCTGAAAGGGTCTTTAGTACTGCATACCAGCAACATCTGTCCCGTCTGAAAGGGTCTCTAGTACTGCATACCAGCAACATCTGTCCCATCTCAAAGGGTCTCTAGTACTGCATACCAGCAACATCTGTCCCATCTGAAAGGGTCTCTAGTACTGCATACCAGCAACATCTGTCCCATCAGAAAGGGTATTTAGTACTGAATACCAGCAACATCTGTCCCGTCTGAAAGGGTCTCTAGTACTGCATACCAGCAACATCTGTCCCATCTCAAAGGGTCTCTAGTACTGCATACCAGCAACATCTGTCCCATCTGAAAGGGTCTCTAGTACTGCATACCAGCAACATCTGTCCCATCAGAAAGGGTATTTAGTACTGAATACCAGCAATATCTGTCCCATCTGAAAGGGTCTCTAGTACTGAATACCAGCAACATCTTTCCCATCTGAAAGGGTCTTTAGTACTGCAGGAGATATTGTTTCAAGCAAAGGAGCAGCAATCAGTGCAAAGAATGTTGATGTGCTACTGTTTCTCAAGAAAAACATGACCAAACCTTATTGACTCCTTTGTGAACACTATGAACTCTGGACTTGGATGGATTCAGTTAAGAGGGCTATGACACCTAAACATGTTTTTCTTGAAAAACATTCATTTGCTGATCATTTGTTTCAAACACAGCTAGATAAACTGCCATGCTAGAGACCAGCTCCAATTTTCTCCAGTTGTAAAAGGACTTTGTTTCATCTAGTCACATTAAATATTTTGTGTTCTCTCTTCTTTTTTTTGAGAAATGTACAGTTTGACAGTGTTGCAAAGTTATACAAGAAAACAAAGTTTTCATCAATGATCAAGTTGTATTATTAGTTTAATTTTGCTTGTCACAGAAAATATGGTTTTAAGTCAGTCAAATTTGGTTCTTCTGTGATTTTACTTCAGCTGCCTGTTCAGGTAATTAGTCTCTCAGGTTGAAACCAACAAAGGTTTGGAATCATTGATATACCATTTACAATATTATTCATTTTTCTAATCAAAGGAAGACATCTGTCAGTGTGATAATTTGTGATCACATGTGTTTTTGCTTATTTTTGTCCCTTGTCATGATTGTACTGCAAGATATTATTCATCTAATCATTTTAGTTTGTAGACCAAAAGACCTTTCTAATCAGGCAAAATAATTCTGTAACTCTTTTCTGAGTATTTTTGTTTCTTGCTGATAGAAGTTTTCATTCATGTTGATATGTTTATTATTTTCTAAATCATTGATGTGATTAATATATTTAGTGGGTGTTTTGGTGAAATAAAAAGCAAGATGTTTTTATTTTCTGGTTCAGATTTTATTATATGTAAGAAATTTGTTAATTATTTCAGTATATAATATGCAAAATTAACATTCAAATCACAAATGCTGTAAATGACCAGCATGTATTGATACATTTCGAAATACAGACATGCCATATTGCAATACATTTTTTTATGGCAATACTCACCCCTACTACAAAGTCTCAGGATTCTTTGCTCTGAAATTTATCTTTCATCTCTTGCAATACACGTATTTGAAAGCATTTTACTAGGTGAGTGTTTTAAATTTTAATGGCATTTGTACAGCTGAACAGCGATGTAGTGGACGTCCACTATTACATAATTATATTGCTGCGACTTTCTAATTGAGGCAATTAAACTTAATTTGTCCAGTCCACTACAAGCCACAACATGGACAATCCACGACGACCACTAAATCCGGTCCGTGATTGTAACAGTGCGGAAAGGATTAAGGTCCACTATGGAAATGTAGATTTTCTGTAAAATGCAATGCGTGTACTGTATGATTGCAGGATTCACACTGATTTCTTGAAAATCACGCCCAAAAATTAAACTGAATGCATGAAAATTGCACATCAGATTTGCAAACTCTACCTTTATTTGCTAATTCCCTCCTATATTACCGGTAGAAGATTTTCCACTTTTCTTTGATTCTAGAGACGGAATTTCTCCCCTGAAATTTCAGTTCTAAAAAAGATTCAGCTTATGTAAAACAAACAATATGAATTCAGAATTTTGGTAATTTCCACCTCTATTCTTGGTAGAATTGCTGGAAATGAGAAATCCTGAATTTTGGTGATTTCCACCTCTTTTCTTAGTAAAATTGCTGGAAATGAGAAATTCAGAATTTTGGTGATTTCCACCTCTATTCTTAGTAGAATTGCTTGAAATGAGAAATTCAGAATTTTGGTGATTTCCACCTCTATTCTTAGTAGAATTGCTTGAAATGAGAAATTCAGAATTTTGGTGATTTCCACCTCTATTCTTAGTAGAATTGCTTGAAATGAGAAATTCAGAATTTTGGTGATTTCCACCTCTATTCTTAGTAGAATTGCTTGAAATGAGAAATTGTGAAAATCTAGCTTGTACTGTAGAGTGTAAAGTTTACACTACATGTTTGTTGGCTTTTGGCCAGTTTTGTAAAGGTACATAGGTTGCATGACTTTCATCTTCAAAAAGGTATGCTTTCATTATGTGGTGTTATTTAATTCAATCTTCCTGGTGTGTTGTTGTTGACTGAAATAACCTAAATTGACATGTAATTAGGACTAATTTTAGTCTTTGAAATGGAATTTTGATAATGATTCCCAATGAGCAGTTAATTACATGTATTACGATAGCTTATTAATTTACCTGCTTCATGTTCAGCTTGCTGATACATTTTCTTTGAAGACTTGCCAAACTGGCATCCAAAACCGGCTTATGTCTAAGTCTGTGAACATATACCTTCATGTGTGACCTTTGTTTGCACACGTGCAATATGTAAAATGATGCTTAAAATAGTTTTCTCAACATGTTAATTTACCCAATAGAACTGTTGATAAAATATTACTTAGGCCCATCCATAAAAATTGCTTTCGTTTTCTCTGGATGGCTCATTCAGTTTTCTCCTACTTTTTTTCATTATTTCAGGCAGGGTCTATTCAAGCACTGAAAATGTTATTGTTGTTGATGGGGGTTCCTTGCTACATTTGAAAAAGGGGGAAAGTTTCTAAATGCAGGAGGGATTTAATGAAGAACTGAAGGTAGAGCCTGCAAATGTGATGCACCATTTTCACACAGTTGATTTTTCAGCATGGTTATTTAGAAATTAGCATGAATACTACCTACTGATTGGTTCAGTTAATTAATTACTTAATAGTTGAGTTTATTGTTAATTAATCAACTTTAGATCAATTAATTGATCAGGTAAATTTATACACAGTATGAATTTCTATAATTTAGATATTATCTACTAAATACCGTATATACTCGCATATAAGCCAATACCAACTGCAAACTGCATAGACCCAGATCTGCCATCGCATAATGCACCCGCAGATCTGGGTCTATACAGTTTGTAAGGACTAATCAGTAGAACAAACAACATAGACCGTGATCTGCCGGCGCATTATGCGATTGCAGATCAGGGTCTATGTTGTTTGCATTTGGACCCGGATTATACGCAAGTATATAAGGTAGTTAATTTTTACAATCCTGATGTTTCAAGATTGAACTTACTTGAAGCTTTAATCTATATCAGTATGTCCTGGTGTACCTATCTGTCTTCTCTATTATTTTAAGCTATTTTGTTGAATTTATTGAAATATAAGTATTTATCCATATAAGTGAAAAAATAAATAGTCAGTTTATACATTAAAGCCTTCAAAAATGCCAAATATCATTACTTTCTAAGCTGTTATAACATTTCAAAGGTTTTGCTAATCAGATGACAAGATACAGGCCAAAATGTATTTGGAACAGTGCTGCACCATGTTGGCTTTATCTAGGTAATTCAAGATGAAATGAATAGAATTCCCATTCACTTTAATGACCAGAGTGACACAGACACATCTGCTGATGATAATGGTTGGGATGTACACATTCTCATGGAAGTCCACATTTCCCATATTGCTTTTGTATTTATGTATCTACTAAATTTTGCACAAGTTTATTTATAGAGATGGATATTAAGTAAAACAAATATTTATGCAGAAAATTTATATATTTTGTTAAGAGGTCAGTTCTTTTTCTTCATGCATAATTTATACAAAATCGGGAGAGAAAAATCCACTTTCTCAGTTGAAATCCTGTACAGATCAGCGAACAGATTATAAAACAATCATGAGAAAAAAGGTAAGTTCATTTATGTTTGAAAAATATACAAATACTATTGATGCTACTTTTCTGTGTGAATTGTACTTGTTTTATTAGTGTGAGTAGGCCTACAGCCTATAATGTTGAATTGCATTCGATAAACCCAGTCAGCAAATTGATCAATGACAGAATGTGTTATTTGACATGAACGGTTAACTTACATCACACGATAGACTTTATGTTTTAATGAGTGAATGCAGTGTGAATTAGATAAAATATTTTTGGATGAAAGTTGCTATGCTTTACACTATATTTTTAAAAATATAAATTTTAAAAACTGCATATTTGTTAATTTGTGACTGAAAATAAAGCAGGCTCACTTACTTGCGCTTAATTATTAGCATACACGTTTCTCTCTTGCACACAACGATCTGGCCAAGTTCAATACAACTGACAGTGCTAGCACAACAATGACTGGAAGTCCCATTTATACATAACAAATACGATCTGGCCAAGTTCAATACAACTGACAGTGCTAACACAACAATAACTGGAAGTCCCATTTATACATAACAAATACAGAGCCCTCTACTAGAAAATGTTGAACCTTTTGTGACGAACAAATTGCGAAATTAAGTCCAATTTCTCCTTAACTGGTAAACTAGTGGTGCTCAAATGTTACAGATGTAATAAAGTGAATTTATCAGCACATTTAAAGTCAACATGTACATCAAAGATAGGTATGAAAGTGTGGGTCTGGTCAAATTTTGCATTTAGGTTGGTTTTCATGCATCTTAGTGGGACATTAGGTTCCATGAACACATTTTTGTTCAGGTTGGATCAGTCTGCAGTGCTTACACTTGGACCTCTTTGCTAAGGTTGGATCAGTCTGCAGTACTTGCACTTGGACCTCTATGCTGAGGTTGGATCAGTCTGCAGTACTTACACTTGGACCTCTTTGCTAAGGTTGGATCAGTCTGCAGTACTTGCACTTGGACCTCTATGCTGAGGTTGGATCAGTCTGCAGTACTTACACTTGGACCTCTGTGCTAAGGTTGGATCAGTCTGCAGTACTTAAACTTGGACCTCTGTGCAGATATATATGGTAATTTTGATGTGCAAGAAATGTAGTGCAAGATTTTTTTGTGGAGCAGATTTGATTTCATGCATTTAACAGGCTGACATGATTTATGGCTCTCATATCTGATTCAGTCCTTGTAAAAAAAAAAAGATCTGAAAGGAAATCAATTCATCAGCTATTTTAGATGTCTATGAATATGACATTTCTAGAACTGACACATTTTTTCTTTACAAAATTCAGCTTGTCTCCTACCATTTTTGGGTCAGTGTGGGGGTATAAAATTAATATTCTTTTATAATAAAATAATGACATAATACCTGTGTGAATTTCTTTACTTGTTCTATCCTGTTTATTTTTCACAGTTTAGAGTTTCTGCCATATACTAGTAGTCTATTTGTAAGTGAGAAAAAAACCCAGATGGACTGTAATTACAATAAAAATGATGATATTCAAAACTTGAAATAATTATACGTTTCTATGTGTGACAAGTCAGAGATGGACGCTATCCTTGAAATCTTAATTAAAACATTCTGTATTCAACCTAATACATGTACCTACATAGTATGGTTAATGAAAATATACTGTATTCAACTTAATACCTGCACAGTGTGCTTAATGAAACCATACCGTATTCAACTTAATACCTACACAGTGTGCCTAATGAAAACATACTGTATTCAACTTAATACTTGCACAGTGTGCTTAATAAAAACATACCGTATTCAGCTTAATACCTTCATAGTGTGCTTAATGAAAATATACCGTATTCAACTTAATACCTGCACAGTGTGCTTAATGAAACCATACTGTATTCAACTTAATACCTGCGCAGTGTGCTTAATGAAAACATACTGTATTCAACTTAATACCTGCACAGTGTGCTTAATGAAACCATACTGTATTCAACTTAATACCTGCGCAGTGTGCTTAATGAAAACATACTGTATTCAACTTAATACCTGTACAGTGTGCTTAATGAAAACATACTGTATTCAACATAATACCTGTGCAGTGTGCTTAATGAAAACATACTGTATTCAACTTAATACCTGCACAGTGTGCTTAATGAAAACATACTGTATTCAACTTAATACCTGAACAGTGTGCTTAATGAAAACATATTGTATTAATCTTAATACCTGTACAGCGTTCTTAATGAAAACATACTATATTCATCTTAATACCTGTACAGCGTGCTTAATGAAAACATACTGTATTCAACTTAATACCTGCACAGTGTGCTTAATGAAAACATACTGTATTCAGCTTAATACCCTACATGGTGTGCTTAAATGAAAACATACTGTATTCAGCTTAATACCTGCACAGTGTGCTTAATGAAAACATACTGTATTCAGCTTAATACCCTACATGGTGTGCTTAAATGAAAACATACTGTATTCAGCTTAATACCTGCACAGTGTGCTTAAATGAAAACATACTGTATTCAACTTAATACCTGCACAGTGTGCTTAAGAAATTATTTGACTACATTTTTTAGAATTTTAAGCTCATCATAATAAGTGCACAATGACAATAAAATACAAATATCCCTATCACTTGTATATACATTACTGGAAGGGTTAGCTCCCTTTGTCTATGTTGGGAGCTCTCAGTTATGAAGAAGGTGTATGAGATTTGTTTTTGAGACTGATTTCAGTAGTAACATCACATCAGACATGCATAATGGTAAGTTTCAAGTAGTAACATGACATCAGATATGCGTACTGGTAAGTTCCAAGTAGTAACATGACATCAGACATGCATAATGGTAAGTTTCAAGTAGTCACAGGATATCAGACAGGCATAATAGTAAGTTTCAAGTAGTCACAGGACATCAGACATGCGTAATGGTAAGTTTCAAGGAGTCACAGGACATCAGACATGCATAATGGTAAATTCCAAGTAGTAACATGATGTCAGACATGCATAATGGTAAGTTTCAAGTAGTAACATGACATCAGACATGCATAATGGTAAGTTTCAAGTAGTAACATGACATCAGACATGCATAATGGTAAGTTCCAAGTAGTTAATAAATAGTTTCAAAAAGTACATAATTTCTTCAAATAGTGGAAGTTTACTCTTCATTATGCCTACACATAAGAGGATATAACGTAATGCTTGCCTGATGTACATCAATCAGAATCAAATATTACTTAGTAGCATTACTTAATTGCTCTTTTGAAATGTTGATTGATAAGGTATTTTTCATGTATTTATTATTGCTTATTTATTTCATGTGCATTTGCAGGAAATGGCAAATTACCATATATACTTGCTTGTAAGTCCATTCCAACTACAAACTGCATTGACTCAGATCTGCCATCGCATAATACTCAGGTAGACCTGAGTCTGTGCAGTTTGTTAGGAGTAATCAGTAGAACAAAACAACAAATACCCTGATCTGCTGGTGCATTGCACAATGGCTGATCAGGGTCTATGTTGCTTACAGTTGAATTTGACTTATATGTGAGTATATACGGTATTGATTGGGTCTACCTTAGACAGCTTTATGTTCAATGAAGATTTCAGCAATACAGATACTCGGTTTTAATGAGTTTTGTACATGTAATTTTTTTATGCTAATTGAAATTCTCTAAATTTTGACAGCTCAAACTTTGTAAATATGCCAGGTTTTGATGTAAGGCAAACGCAAAGGACGAGTTCATATAATATTAAGGCAAATGCAAAGGACAAGTTCATATAATATTATGACAAATGCAAAGAACAAGTTCATATATTAAAATTATAGCAGCCATTACTGTATTTACCAGTGTGTAACAGGATTTTTCTTAGGATTTTAAAAGTGAGTGTCTCATTAAGAGTTTCTATGCTATTTATTTGGCACATTTCTAAAGTGGGGAATTCCAGGATTATTCCCCCACCCCCACCTCAACCTCCTTTCCCACTTTACATTTCCAGTGATTACTAATGAACATTAGGTATTCTGATGAAAATGTCAACACTCCTGTCATTTACCAGTTGAAAAAGCAGTGCAAAAATGTGTTACTTGTTAATTAGATTGTTAGTTATCATTGTTTATACTGATTATTATTTTAGCATTTAAATCATAAACTATAAGATTCCCACCATGAAGCTTTGTGGAATTCACTGCTGTTGCATCCATACACAGTCTTATTATATACACAAGTACAGACCTGTTCCATATACACCATTACAGATCTGTTCCTTACACAGAAATCAAATACAGACCTGTTCCATATACACCATTACAGATCTTTTCCATACACAGAAATCAAATACAGACCTGTTCCATATACACCAATACAGATCTTTTCCATACACAGAAATCAAATACAGACCCGTTCCATATACACCAATACAGATCTTTTCCATACACAGAAATCAAATACAGACCCGTTCCATATACACCAATACAGATCTGTTCCATAAACTGAAATCAAATACAGACCCATTTGATATACACCTATACAGATTTGTTCCATACACAGAAATCATATACTGACGGTTTCCATATACACAAATACAGACCCATTCACAAATGATTCACTGTCTTCCTGTGAACTGTTCTCTCACATATGAATCACACAGCAATTCACTTGATGACCAGTGGTGGGCTTGGGTTTGTTAAATCTATTTGGAAATTTTTGTCTCGCATGCATGTACATGTATATAGATGAGCATTTGACATAGATCAAAAGTATGAAATATATCATTTTTATTTAACACTTTTTGTTTTTATTTATAAAAGATAGAACCATTATTACTTGTAGCTACTGAAAAATTAATTTGTTCTCGATTCATATATTTAAAGTTTGATTCTTCAAATTTCATGTTTTAATCCCCTAAATTTGACTTGAGTGCCCCTGCCTCTCCATTCTGAATTTCTGTTATTGAGAACACTGTAACTATTTTGCCATGGGATGCATCCTGTGATGATGTTACAACTGAGAGGTTCTTGAGTTTTTTAAAAGAGGATAGTTTATATAAAAATTTGACTTGGTTATTTAAGGATTTGCCAGATTTTGCATTTTCTTGGCCTTATCTTGTTTTGTATGCCTTCTTAGCTCACCTGGCCCAGCATCTGGTGTGCATCATTCATCCACATTGCTGTTTTCAACTTCTTCTCAAAAGCCGCTGGGCCAGTTTCAATCAAGCTAGGTAGAAATGATCCTTGGGACATGCTGTACCAAAATTATGATGGGTGGAAGCTTCACAATTAGTGGTGTAGCTTCCATAGCAACCAAAATGGAAAACCTATTTTCAACTTCTTGTCCAGAATGGCTTAGCCAGTTTTGATACAACATGGTTGGAATGTTTATTAAGACATGCATTATAACAACTGTGTGAAGATTCACATAGCAATGGTGTGACTTTAAAGCAACCTTATGGACTTTCTATTTTCAACTTATTCACCAGAATCGCTGCACCAATTTCATTCAGACTTGGTAGGAATGTTGTTAGGACATTCTGTATCAAAATTATGTCGCAGGTGGTTCCCTTAGGTATGGTGTGGCTTCCATAGCAAACAGATGGAAAACCTATTTTTGACTTGTCTAGATTGGCTGAGTCAATTTTGATCAAATATGGTAGGAATCTTTGTTAGAACATGTTCTTTCAAAATTGTAACAAGGCTGGCTCCATAGCATTGGTGTGACTTCCTTAGCAACCGGGTGGAAACTTATTTTCGACTACTTGGTAGGAGTGTTTCTTAGAGCAAGTTTTTTGAAAGTTGTGTCAGGATGACCTCTAGCAGCAGTGTGGATTCCTTTGCTACCATATTGAAAACCTATTTTTGACTGCTTCAGCAGAATGACTGAGCCAGTTTTTATCAAACTTGTAGGACTTATTTAGGACATGCCATATCAAAATTATGTCTTGCGTGGTTCCCAAGCAATGGTGTGGTTTCCTTAGCAACTGGGTCTAAAACTTATTTTTAATTCTATTCTAGAATGGCTGAGCTAATTTCTATCAAACCTGGTAGGAGTGTTTTATAGGACATGCTTCATTTAATTGAGTCCAGGGTGGTTTTCATAGTAATAACATTAAAAACCTATTTTCAGCTTCTCCAGAATGGCTGAGCCAGTTTTGATCAGACATGGTAGGAATGATTATTAGGACAGGCTCAAAGTTTTTTACTGGGCGGCTTGGCTAACAACATTGTAGCTTCCTTAAGTAACCATATCAAAAACCTATTTTTAACTTCTTCTCTTAAACATCTGATCCAATTTTGATCAAACTTTGTATCTATGTTTCTTAGGATATGCTCTATGAAAATTATGTTCAAAGTGACTACCTTAGAAACAGTGTGACTTCCTTAGCAAATATATCAAAAACCTCTATTTGACTTCTTCTCTAGAATGGCAGAGCCGGTTTTGATCAAACTTGGTAGGAATGTTTGTTACATGCTCAATGAAAATTTTGTCAGAGGTGGCTGCCTAGCAATGGTGTGCCTTCCATAGTAACCATATGAAAAAACTATTTTCAACATCTCCAGAATGGTTGAGGTAATTTTTATCATATTTTGGTAGAAATATTTTCTTAGAACATGCTCTGATTAAATTATTTTCTTGGGTGACTCCCCGAGTGATGGTGTGGCTTACTTAGCAACTAGGTGGAAAACCAATTTTCAGCTTCTTCTCTAGAATGGTCAAGCCAGTCATGGTCAAACTTACTAGGCTTACAGGGCCTGTTCTACATCCCTGAGTGTGCAGGGGTTGACCCTTAAGATTCCATGAATACTATTTATCACGACCTCATTCTACCTCCGTCTCCCCTTTATAATAAATAGAACTACAACTTGAAGGATGTTTTCTTTAACCATGTTACATGTAGAAATATTAGCGTATAAACTATCTCATAAGTCCAGTTCAACGGCAAACAGCATAGACCCTGATCTGCTGTCACATAATGTGCCAGCAGATCAGGGTCTGTGTAGTTTGTTCTAATGATTACTCCTGACAAACTGCATGGACTCAGATTTGCCAGTGAATTATGTGACAGCAGATCTGGTACTGTGAAGTTTGCATTTGGATTGGACTTGTATGCAAGTATATTCAGTTATCAAACTTTCATCACAGAGCCTTTTTTCCCCCACAGGGATACAGCATGTCTCAATTGCTCAATTGCACTCCACCACTAGTAACCTTAGTAATGGCACAATTCATACTTATTGATCCAGTGCTTTAAACTTCTTGAGTCATCTGTCATGCAGCTTACAAGAATCATAGCAAGGCTTGTTAAGGTAAAACTGGTACAGAATGATAATGTGGAATGGAATATGGGGAAATACAGAATGATAATTCACAATGGAATATGGGGATTTTTCTTGGAGGTTTCGAGGTTTTAATTACAGATTTAGTTGTTTTATTGTCAATATTAGACCTTCATCACAGACCAGACATAGTCTAATAATGTGGGTACAAGGTAGGTACCTGTTGGTACAACCTATTGATTGTTCCCAGGCCATTATGAAGAAAAAGTGTACAACACTCTGTGTCATGCCACTAGAGCATGCATGCATTTTTGCAGATATGAGCAATGTTGCACAACTCTTCAACTTAGTTTAACTTCAAACCTTGGCCATTATTTGGAGGTGGTAGAGTGTAGATTTGCATTTCGGTCCTTGAATTTTCTTTTTACTAAGAACATGGATGAGCTGTTAAAAAAAAGCATTGGGGCAGTTTTATTCTGTACAGTTTTATAAATTTAATGATCTCCCAAGAAATTCTCTCATCAAAATGACATTTTGAGCTACATGCAAATTAGATGTAAAACTGACAGAAGGTCAGAATTGGTGGGCTTACAGACACAATGATAGAAGGTCAGAATTGGTTGGCATATAACCACAATGATAGAAGGTCAGAATATGTTGGCTTACAGCCACAATGATGGAAGGTTAGAATTGGTTGGCTTATGACCACAATGATGGAAGGTCAGAATATGTTGGCTTACAGCCACAATGATAGAAGGTCAGAATTGGTTGGCATATAACCACAATGATGGAAGGTCAGAATATGTTGGCTTACAGCCACAATGATAGAAGGTCAGAATTGGTTGGCTTACAGCCACAATGATGGAAAGTCAGAATTGGTTGGCATATAGCCACAATGGTAGAAGGTCAGAATCGGTTGGCTTATACCCAGAATGATCGAAGGTTAAAATTGGTTGGCTTATAGTCACAATGATAGAAGATTAGAATTGGTTGGCATATAATCACAATGATAGAATGTCAGAATTGGTTGGCTTATAGCCACAATAATAGAAGGTCAGTATTGGTTGGCATATAGCCACAATGATAGAAGGTCAGAATATGTTGGCTTACAGCCACAATGATGGAAGGTTAGAATTGGTTGGCTTATGACCACAATGATGGAAGGTCAGAATATGTTGGCTTACAGCCACAATGATAGAAGGTCAGAATTGGTTGGCTTATAACCACAATGATAGAAGGTCAGAATTGGTTGGCATATAACCACAATGATGGAAGGTCAGAATATGTTGGCTTACAGCCACAATGATGGAAAGTCAGAATTGGTTGGCATATAGCCACAATGGTAGAAGGTCAGAATCGGTTGGCTTATACCCACAATGATAGAAGGTTAAAATTGGTTGGCTTATAGTCACAATGATAGAAGATTAGAATTGGTTGGCATATAATCACAATGATAGAAGGTCAGAATTGGTTGGCTTATAGCCACAATGATAGAAGGTTAGTATTGGTTGGCATATAGCCACAATGATAGAAGGTCAGTATTGGTTGGCTTATAGCCACAATGATAGTAGGTCAGTATTGGTTGGCATATAGCCACAAGAGGCCAAATCTATCACTATCTTTCTGCTGGTGTGATAAATCATGGTGATGGTCACAGCTTAAATTCTGGACCCTTGTAGCCTCTAAATTTAATCACATATTTTAGATGACTCACAAGATGGATACCATGTCTTTTTAGAGATAATGTAAATCTGATGGGCAGGTAATAAAATAAAAAAGTATTTGTTTTGGGCCAACAACAAAAAACAATAGTACATCTATTACCAGTGTTCCAGATAATTCTTTAGATCTTGGGACTATGGTACTCACTTTAAACCCAAGAAGTACTACCCACATTTTTGAGGAGACCAACTTTTTTTTCATGATTTGACTGTGTTATACAGGATTTTGATTCTTGCTTGTGTTGGAAATAGCAAGAGTGAGAGCGAGAGCGAGTCTGATATTAGAGTCCCATGTTGGCTGCGACACTGAACTTGTAATTGGTTACATTCGGCATCACCACTTTATAAATGAAACTAGTTCTCAGAGCATATGTCCATCTTACCACCACTGTTTGATTGGCTAGTGCTTACAGCGAGGTCAGCTGTGTACAGTGCAGCATTAAGTATGGCCATTAGAGGGGTACTGTTATTGAGGCATGACAAGAGGTACCACATTTAGTTGGAAGTGCATATGGCACATTAACAAATTAAAAGTTTGGCATGTTTTGATTTTTTTTTATAGGTATAATTTATGTTGATAAACCCCTATCTGGAACTCTGTATTGCTCTGTTGTCCTTGTCTAGTTCACTTCCTGAATATGATCAATTGTATGTACATGTATGTGTGTGTGTGTGTATGTATGTATGTATGTACGTACGTACGTATGTATGTATCATGTATGTGTATATGTATGTATGTACATGCATTTATGTATGTATGTATGCATGTGTGTGTGTGTATGTATGTATGTATGTATGTATGTATGTATGTATGTATGTATGTATGTATGTATGTATGTATGTATGTATGTATGTATGTATGTATAACTACACCTCAGTATAAGATGAGCTGTATAGCCAATTAAAAGTGAAGTTCTAAAAATGTAAGATGTTGCTCCTTTCATCTGTCTGCATCACAGTCATATTCAATTTTCATGTATAATAAACTTTTCTTAAAACATTCACCAGGTCAGTTTTAAATTATGCATTGTCCCTGTAATTAAATATTTCTGTATTTCTGGGTCAAGCTTGAATGGAAGATGAGCAGGATAATCTAAAGGGGGGGGGGGGAGGTGGTGATGGTGGTGGCTTGAGTGTTGTATCACTGACTAATTGGTTTAATCTATCACAGTTCCTTACTCTGAGAGACAGAGAGGAATAGAGTAGCTCAAACTTTTCTGAAATTTGGGAATATTCGACTTGTGCAACAGTTATGTTTTGAGATCAGTGGTGAAAAAAAGGGGTTCTCACAGTATAACACAAATGAAAGTTGCAGTGATTGCTGCTGCTACAGCTGGCATATATAATTAACAGAGATTACCTGATAAAATGCAGTTTTAGCCCAGCTGGGGGGAGATTACCTTCTAGTTTTCCCCAGGTGTATGTGCCAATAAAAAGTAGGGTACATATATTGTTGCTAAAAATTTTGGGTGCAACTGTCATTTTTACCATTGCAATAGAAAAATTTACCATTACAATGGTATTTTTAACACTGGTGTAGCTACCACGGGAATGAAAGTCACCAACCATTGCAGTAATATTCAAATACTGGTGTGACTATTTTTTGTTCTTGCAACAGTTTATTTTACAATTGCAATGGTATTTGCAGCCATAACAATTACTGCTACAACAGTAATATTACCAAATGTAACAATAAAATATATTATTGCAACATGAAAATATACAATAGCAGTGACAAAAAATTTCCATAACACCAGTACTTTAATATTGTTGCAACAGTAGGTGAATATCATTGCAACATTATTTGAATACTGCTGCAATGATTATAAATACCATTGCAACAACACCAGTTTAAAAAAATACCTTTGCAACGGTAAATGTTATCATTGCAATTGCAATAATTACTGTTGCATCAACAAAATTTAGCCTTGTAACAATAATTGGATATCGTTGCAATGTCACAATAGTTTTTAGTTCAACTGGTCATAGACCAGAAGAATCTTATGGAATGGTCTTTAGTCCTTCATCTGTCATATGTCCGTTAGCACAAGTTTGCTATTGCTTCTCCTTTTAAACTACTCTGAGGATTACCATGCAACTTGACACATGCGATCATCCCAGGGTCTAGTTGGACCTAAATGAAAATGGTGCTGCTCAGACATCCAATATGGCTGCCACAGTGGCCGTCTTGAAAATCTTATCCCCACTCCTGCTGAATGGATCATCATATCAACATGGGGTTTTCACTAAAAGACTTCCTATGATGTCTAGTTGGTCCTAAATGAAAATTTTGCTGATCTGATGTCCAGTATGGCCATCACAGCAGCAATCTTGAAAATCTTGTTATCACTAGTTCTCATACATGGATGGTCATATCAACATGAGGTTTTCACTGAAAGACTTCTTGTGATGTCTGGTTGGTCCTAAATGAAAGTAGTGCCAATGTGAGGTTCATTATGGCTGCCTCAGTGGCTGTCTTGAAAATCTTGTTATCATTACTCTTCCTGAATGGAAAGTCATATTGACATGGAATTTTCAAAAGAATTTTTTTTATGATGTCTAGTTAGTCCTAAATGAAAATGGTGCCAATCATATCAACATGGGGTTTTCACTAAAAGACTTCTTATGATGTCTAGCTGGTCCTAATTGAAAATTTTGCTGATCTGATATCCAATATGGCCACCACAGCAGCCATCTTGAAAATCTTGTTATCGCTAGTTCTCGTACATGGATGGTCATATCAACATGAGGTTTTTACTGAAAGGCTTCTTATGATGTCTAGTTGGTCCTAAATAAAAATGGTGCCAATGTGAGGTTCATTATGGCTGCCGCAGTGGCCATCTTGAAAATCTTGTCATTACTCTTCCTAAATGGAAAGTCATATTGACATGGGATTTTCAAAAGAAAATTTTGTATGATGTCTAGTTAGTCCTAAATGAAAATGGTGCCAATCTGATGTCTAATATGTCTGCCACAGTGGCCAGCTTGAAAATCTTGTTATCAATACTTCTCCTGAATGAATGCTCATATCAGCATGTGCTTTTCACTAAAAGACTTCTTATAATGTTTTGTTTATTCTAAATTAAAATGGTACTGATTTTACATCCAATATGTGGCCATCTTGATAATCTTGTTTTTGCTTCTCCTGTTTGACATGGGCTTTTCATCAGAAGAGTTCTTAAGATGTCTAGTTGGTCCTTAATGAAAATGACTAATCCTCAATGTGGCCACTATGCTGACTATCTTGAAAATATTGTTGTCTCTACTCCTTCCTAATGGATGGCTATATCAACATGGGGTTTTCACCAGTAGAATTCTTATGAAACCTAGTTGGTCCTAAATGAAAATGGTGCCAGTTGTAAATCAAATATGGCTGCCACAACGAATTTCTAAAAAATCTTGTCACTGGACCCCTGAATGGATGATCACTATGACATGGAGTCTTTACCAGAAGACTTCTGATGATGTCTACTTTGTCCGGAAATAAAAGAGACGCCAAGCTGACATCCAATATGTGCACCACAGCAGCTAATTTGAAAATCTTGTTACCCATGAAGAATATCAGAGATGGTTTCAACACTCAGCAGTTAAAAGGAAGAAATGGTCTTATCTTGAATTTCTGGAAATTCTTATCACCCAAGAGAGTGCCAGTCCCTTCAATGGTTTCTTGTTACCCTTTTAGTGCACAATAGATAAAATTCTGAAGTAGATGTTGGGTACATGGATCACACCCTTATTGAAGCTGCATATCCAGCTTCATTTGTATTGATGGATTGTATGATTTATTTTGAATGACAAAAGAACCTATAATTTTTTTTCAGCATGGGGAAAAATGAAAATGTATGTTCTTTCTTTGGTAGTTTGTTCAAAGCATGGCCCCAATTTTAAGCCATATGTATATTTCCTGCTTTTGGTAAGCTGTAGATTGACAAGCCATTGATAATGATTGTTTATGTTTTGTGAGAAGAGTTAGTGTTTTGCTCTTTTTTTTTCTTTTTTTTTTGAACCTGCAGTTTTTGTAATTCTATTTCCATTTCTGAATGTATTGGCTTTTGGCTGGATCTTATGATTCATTTGGGACTGATTTCTGCAATGCTTTTGACAGCTACTTTCATTTCTTTACCCCATGACAATGGTCTGCTATAAATTAGTTTGGTACATCAATTGCTTACCCATACACACACTTCCAAACACCCAACAGCTGAGGCAAGGCTTTTGGTCAGATGGGAAAACATTCCTAACCCCATGTTGTCAAATATCTTTCACTCGCTACTCTAACAAGGTATTTGCTTTAGCAGAAGCTGCTGAGGTGTTGAAAGCCACAGAGATGGATTATGACCGTACATGTTTTCTTTGTGTTGTGATTCCTTTTGATCTTGATAGGCACCAGGTTGTTACAGTACCATCAGCTGCTGTTGTCCTCTAGAGAGCTATTCTATGCAAAGTTTAAAAATAACTCAGTAACACAACTATTATCCAGTATCCTTGGGAGACATGGATTGTGACTGGAGAATTGGTTGTCAGGACAACTGATACATTTTTATAGAATAAGTCATGTACTTGGGGGGGGGGGGGACACTTTATCTAGAATAAGTCATGTACTTGGGGGTGGTGGTAGGGGACACTTTATCTAGAATAAGTCATGTACTTGGGGGGGGTGGTAGGGGACACTTTATCTAGAATAAGTCATGTACTTGGGGTGGTGGTAGGGGACACTTTATCTAGAATAAGTCATGTACTTGGGGGGGGGACACTTTATCTAGAATAAGTCATGTACTTGGGGGTGGGTGGGTGGTAGGGGACACTTTATCTAGAATAAGTCATGTACTTGGGGGTGGTGGTAGGGGACACTTTATCTAGAATAAGTCATGTACTTGGGGGTGGGGGGTGGTAGGGGACACTTTATCTAGATTAAGTCATGTACTTGGGGGTGGTGGTAGGGGACACTTTATCGGTCCATAAGATTGAAAGTCTGGAGAACTGGCATCTGTATAATTGACATTTTACTTTACTTAAAAAACAAAAAACCTCCAAGTCTAGTGGGCACTTTAGGAAATTACAATATATTACAGGACTTGAAATTAATGCTAATCCACTAATCCGATCAATGAAATATGCAGTCAGATCACTAAATCGCCAGATCTAACAAATCCATTGGATCAGTAAAAAAAATTCTGCTTGTCGCTATCATAAGTTAACAAGTTGGCTTGCATCAGATGTGTCTAATAAAACAGGTGATGACATGTCCTTTATGGTTACTTTATCAGTTTATTGTGTTAATTGAATACCTGCCACGACCCTGCACTTGACGAGGTACAATGAATGCCAGTGGTGGAAATGGCCATGTGTTCTTCTCTGCATCAAATAAATAGTAAATAAGGGTGTTGATTGTCAAAACATTGCACATGCTGAACTAGCATGGTACATGGGATGAATCCATTAATTTCAGTAGACATATACAAGACTAGTGCCAAAACTTGACCAATTGGAAAAGGTTATGTTGGTCAACTCAGTGAATAATGCAGAATTACATCAAAATAACAGGTTTTATTTTTAGATCATTGTTGATATAAAACATTGACTGCATTGTGAGATGCAGGGTGCCCCCTGTGTATTTTTTACTCGTACATGGCCGAAGTGCCGCACACGAGGATAATGTAATCAAGCAAGCAAGAGATGAGAAGTGGACAGATTTGGAAGTTCTTGCAAGGTGTACACCTGCCACCAAAATATCATAAAGTAGACAAGGAAAATAAAGAGCACAATTGTAAATATGATATAGAAAGAGAGTAAGAAAGTACCAGAAATCCTGAGGCAAAGAATATGAATGCCTGAAATATGACCCAGAAAAGTATGTGATGTGCATGGTCTTAACTGAGTACATGTATTCAGAGAAATATGAAAGTATGTGGATCAGTGAAATTTTTGTAGGTTTGTAAAAATGTTATTATGGTGATCCTGTGGATCAGTGGAAAATAATCCTAATTTCAAACCCTGATATTATATTTATCCCTGTATATAAATATGCACCCAACTTGTAGATCCAGATCTGCAGTTGAATGATGCACTCACAAATCAGGGACTACACTGTTAGTTGTACTGCTGATTTCATGCAAACATAGAAGACCAGAACTATCATCACATTATGTGATAGCAGCGGTGAGTCTATGCTGTTGTCAAATGGGTGAATATTGTGCAATACATGATGGCAGATCTGGGTCTATGCTGTTGTTAAGATGGGTGAGTATTGTAGATTATGTGATGGCAGATCTGGGTCTATGCTGTTGTCAGATGAGTAAGTATTGTGCAACTATACATATGGTAAATTGCAAGTTTTTTTCCCTGTACCATAAAAAGAATGTTTGTTGGCTAGGCAGTTGTTTGTACTTAACTGTTGTACAACCTTTAATCAATGAAGGTGTGGATTAGTTAAAATACTATCAGCTGCATCATCACTGTTGGAGATAATGATTCTGAACATCAAAAAAATGGAAGGTCTTCAAAAGGATAACATAATTGTCTTGTGAAGCTTAAAGGCACTGACAGCTGTGGATGATATAATGTTTTAGCATATTTGTGACCCTGATTCAGGAGAAGGTAAGCCATAAAAATGAAGCATAATATAAAGAATGGTCAGATGATAATGATGAATTAAAAACATTTTTATCCCCACACTTTTAGAGAAGTTTGGTGGGTGGGTGGGGGTGAGAGTATCATGATACAGTCCATCCATTCATATATGTGTCGTGTCATATATGTAATATCTTTAATCTATTATTACAACATTAACTTTACACATGAAACCAGTGCAATTAATTTTGCTCTGTGGGGCGGGGTAGGGGTGGGGTTGTTAAATAGATTTTTTTAAAACTCCTGAGTTGTTTGTTTCAAATGTCTGAGAAGTGGCTTGCATGATCAATGACCAAATTGTCAACACTTTTCAGACTGCGACCTGTGGGTCATGCCCCGATGTCTTTCCATTCTCCCCAGTGACCTGACTCAGGAGTCGTAACCTGGAAACTAGTGAGATTCTGACCCTATAACTATATATACACTTACTTGGCATGAAGAGACAAATTTACAAATGCAACTGATATTAATCCCTGGGGCCATCCCTACCCTAGGACTTAGCTCCTGGATCATGACTTTGAAATTGTTGAGATCCCCTCTCCATAACCATATATATTCACTTAGTCAGCATGAAATGACAAATGTATACATGCAACTGACATTTGCCTAGTTCTCCATCCATACCAAACCCCCACCCCCATAAAGGGACTAAGCCCCTGGGTCATAGCTTGGAAACTTTTGAGATCCACATCATATAATCTAGATGCTTATCAGGCATGACAAGAAGAATGCACACATCTAACTGACATCTGCTTATGGGACACTTCTTACGCTTAGGGACCTAATCAAGAGGCCTTTAGGATTGAGGTCATATGGGGAAGCATGTAGGATACATTTTAGACTTTAGGATTGAGGTCATATGGGGAAGCATGTAGGATACATGTTAGACTTTAGGATTGAGGTCATATGGGGAAGCATGTAGGATACATGTTAGACTTTAGGATTGAGGTCATATGTGGAAGCATGTAGGATACATGTTAGACTTTAGGATTGAGGTCATATGGGGAAGCATGTAGGATACATGTTAGAGTTTAGGATTGAGGTCATATGGGGAAGCATGTAGGATACATGTTAGACTTTAGGATTGAGGTCATATGTGGAAGCATGTAGGATACATGTTAGACTTTAGGATTGAGGTCATATGGGGAAGCATGTAGGATACATGTTAGAGTTTAGGATTGAGGTCATATGGGGAAGCATGTAGGATACATGTTAGACTTTAGGATTGAGGTCATATGGGGAAGCATGTAGGATACATGTTAGACTTTGGGATTGAGGTCATATGGGGAAGCATGTAGGATACATGTTAGACTTTGGGATTGAGGTCATATGGGGAAGTATGTAGGATACATGTTAGACTTTGGGATTGAGGTCATATGGGGAAGCATGTAGGATACATGTTAGACTTTAGGATTGAGGTCATATGGGGAAGCATGTAGGATACATGTTAGGCTTTGGGATTGAGGTCATGATGGGGAAGCATGTGGGATACATGCTGAACTTTGGGATGGAGGTCATAATGAGGAAGCATGTGGGATACATGTTTTACAAACACATAGTTATAGTTGAATTTAAAATAATTTCATCTAGGTTTCTGGGAAAGCCTAATCTCAGCAAACAATAGCAGTTTTTGGTGGAGAAAATAATTTATCTAACATACATAAAAGGAATATTGTATAGTTTGCTTGTTATGGTATCCAGGTGACAAGTTCATCCACTTGTACTACTATGCTTGGTCATTTTCAAAGCAATTTTCAAGTAACATATAAAAAAGCTTCTGGTGTCTTTTCCATTTTTTGAAATACAGAAATGCATATTGACATTTATAATAAAAACATGAACCTGATACTGTTAGCAGTGGAATGAAAGGTGGCATCTCTTATAGAACAGTTTTATGGTGTATTATGAGTATTGATCAGTACACATTTTCTCAGTATCAGCAGCAGCCAGAAGCTGTATATATTGGTCTCCTGTGTTATGATTGTGGGCAGGAGTTTTTGATGCTTTTGTAGTGATCAATATTGGACAATTTTACTGTAGAATGGTTCATTGAGGAGGTGGTGAGTCATAGGGGATTGTCTACATCAGCATCCACCTAGGAGACTCCATTTGGCTTAGATCTATCTATACAGGGGGGGAGTTGACTTGTGGGAATAAGTCTTCCTGACTCATCTAGAGTACACATATATAGTATTGTTCGTTGTGGTGTTTAAATTAGTTCTTCTACAGTTGTGCATCACAGTGAAATTCCAGCAATATGCAGCGATGTAAGGATGTTCACAAATTCTTCCATTGTAGGATTTTATTTTCGGTGATCATCTGGATAACTTCACTTTGTATTGGTTTATACCACATGTATCCTTGAGTTTATACCACATGTATCCTTGGGTTTACATTATATGTATCCTAAGGTTTATACCACATGTATCCTAAGGTTTATACCACATGTATCCTTGAGTTTATACCACATGTATCCTTGGGTTTACATTATATGTATCCTAAGGTTTATACCACATGTATCCTTGGGTTTATACGACACATATCCTTGAGTTTATACCACATGTATTATCTGGTTTATACCAGATGTCTTCATGGTTTGTGATGTTTTTCAGGTCTGGACAAATCCACTTGCCCAGGACAAGCTCAAATTCAGCTTAAGCAATGTCACATTTTTACAAGGTACCCTGTGGGCAGGTCCAGAAAATTGAGAGAGAGGTCATATTCAGTGTTTATTGCTGTTTTGAGTTCTGCAAGTTTTATGCTCGGCCAACTCACCACAATACATATATCAGCACCTTTATTTAGTGTTTATATGTCATCACATGCATCTGTTGCATAAATGCCCTTAATTTCATAACTGTTGATTATTTATTTCACGATACACTGACATGCCCATAATTTCATAACTCTCTTGATTATTTATTTCGTTACATGTACACTGCCATGCCCATAAGTTCATAACTGTTGATTATTTATTTCATGATACACTGACATACCCATAATTTCATAACTCTTGATTATTTATTTCATGATACACTGACATGCCCATAATTTCATTACTCTCTTGATTATTTATTTCACGATACACTAACAAAGTCTGTTACCACTATCATGTAGTCATTGTCAAGGTCAGTCTCACATTTTCTCATGCAGACAAGCAAGTTTTGGAATAAATATTTTTGTTTTAACTTGTTAACAGTTACATTTTAATATTTGTAAGTATATGGGATTCACTGATTTTTAGGTCCTAACATGGCCACAAGCCAGTCGGTAAGTAGGCTATAAGTTGACCACAAATAATTACATGGATAAAAGTAAAAGTTTTCAAATTATTCAGGTGTGTAAATAAATAAATCATTACAAAACCACTTTCATGTCCACGTCAAGCTTACATTATTGTTGATGTTGTCGAAGAGATGAGCCTGTAAGCTATCTGTCTTTGTTCTTATAACTATCTATGCATTGTATTTTCCAGCTATCATTTCAATACCCTTCCTCTTTTCTCATCTACATATCTATCTGCATGCAGTATCTGATGTATCTTTTTTGAAAACTTTAATTATTGGCACAAGTTCTTATGCAAAAAATATAACAGAATATAACAGAATAACAAATTAAGCTGTTTATTTGTAAAATAAATACACACAATTTCCAAAAGACATCCCATATATTATTTTACCTTTTTTTAACTTTAGTTGTGATATGTTGTCATATGTTTGGGGCAAACTCAAATCTCAAAAGTGCAAATGCAATTTTCCTGTATATTGTCTTGGGGCAAGATGACTTAAGTTAAATTTGTCCAGCCCTGTGTTTTAGTATGTTCTTCTCCGGTTGTTTTGTCAAATATGTGTAAGGGTCAGGATAGTTCACTTCATCTGAATTTGAAGATTATATTATTTAATTAACAGGCAAGTGTGGTAGACTTTAAACTTAAAGTGATTGTAACTTAGGTTAAACATTAAATTTTAATATTTTAAAAATGTATGAAATTATATTGACTTATTTATTTAATTTTCCAAACAATACATAAATTGAGGTAAATTATTACAGCTGCACATGCCATACCTGATGATTATAATGAGAGAGAAGATTGCATTTCCGACATGTATAAAATTGTTACAAATTGGAATATAAATTGTTCTAAATGCTACAGGATAAATATAAATTGTTTTTAGTGTAATATACATGTACGAAGATTATGGGAGGTGGTTAAGGGCTATAGTCTCCTTGGCAACCTTGGCAAATTTGGCCTAGAATGGTTTGAGTTGGTTTTTGTGTTTTACAGCACAGCAACACAAGCAGGCTATTTAGTGCAGAGGCAGTTGGAGTAAAGTGCCTTGTCTCTGTAGCCACCTAGGCAAATTTGGCCATGAATGGTTTGAGTTGGTTTCTGTGTTTTACAGCACAGCAACACAAGCAGGCTATTTAGTGCAGAGGCAGTTGGAGTAAAGTGCCTTGTCTCTGTAGCCACCTTGGCAAATTTGGCCTAGAATGGTTTGGGTTGGTTTTTGTGTTTTACAGCACAGCTACACAAGCAGGCTATTTAATGCAGAGGCAGTTGGAGTAAAGTGCCTTGTCTCTGTAGCCACCTTGGCAAATTTGGCCTAGAATGGTTTGAGTTGGTTCTTGTGTTTTACAGCACAGCAACACAACCAGGTTTTTTAGTGCAGAGGCAGTTGGAGTAAAGTGCCTTGTCTCTGTAGCCACCTAGGCAAATTTGGCCTAGAATGGTTTGGGTTGGTTTTTGTGTTTTACAGCACAGCATCACAAGCAGGCTATTTGGTGCAGAGGCAGTTGGAGTAAAGTGCGTTGCCCAACGATCCACCACAATAGCTGATCTGGCTGATTCTATGGTAGGTTTCAAACCTGCACCCTTTTGGTTGCAAGTCCAGCACACTAAACACTGTGACGCCATGGCTCCTCCCCAGATTGGTACCAAGTATATTTGGGCTTTTACAAAGTTTTTTCAGTGAGACGTATGAAAGTGATGTCAGCGGAGAAGGCGTTGTCTTAATGCTCTCAAGAATTGAAGGTGAATGTTGTCGTCCCATAAGTATTATTTACATTAGTAAGTCATTCAGTCACCCAGAAATTATTTTTATTAGGTTTTAAAAATTGGTTTCATTTTTCTTTGAAGCTCAATCCTACTGCCATGTTCTAAGCTGGAATATCTCAACCCATGATTTGTGATGATAGATCTCAGAAGTGCCTTTTAGGCAAAATAACTTATAGTGGGATTAGCCCTACTAAACCAAAATATTTTTGTGCATCTCTGATGTACACCAATAAATGATTTGTGAAACAATCTCTTTTTCATGCTCTGACTTAATATACAAATGCAAACATTGTGTACAGAATGCTCCCAGGTTATGGAACAAGTAATTAATCATTTGGCCCTGATTTCTTTCCCTTTGTAAATTTGATGCAAGGTATCCCTCCCTCTCTGAGAGGGAGAGACATATATGTTGGCAGGGAGAAAGGTTCTGCAATTCTTCAGCCCACAATTTAGCGCCAATTTTCTGCTTATTCATATATTACCACATACTGCAGAACCCTCAGATTGCTCTGGTTATTGATTCTTAACAATTTCCATAGTTACTTGCTTATAAGTTGGATCCAACTGCAAACAACAGAGACACTGATCTGCCATCACATAATGTGTTAGCAGATTGGTTCCGTTTTATTTGTTCTACTGATTACTCCTTACAAACTGCATAGATCCAGGTCTGCAGGCACATTATGCAACGGTAGATCTGATTCTGTGAAGTTTGCAGTTAGATCCGACTTATAAGTGAGTAAATACAGTACCATAAATTTCCCAAGGGTTTTTCCAAACTCTTAGAGAGGATATTTGTATTACATACTGGTGCAAGATGACCACACCATTTTTGTCCCCCCCCCCCCCCCATATTTTTATGTGCATTAAGTAAGAAAGTAAGACAACATTTAAAGGTAAACAATGAGGAAATTGGTAGAAATGGTAAACAATAATGGGGGAGAAGGCCTATAATTGTCATTGTTGTCTTTTTTTTTTCTTCATAATTCATCCTTAATCTTGTAATATTTTAAAAGAATAGAGATGTAGTAAATCCTCCCTATAACAAACCTTGCTATTATGAATTCCTTGATATAATACACTGGTTGTGCCAATTTTTAGCTCTACTGGTCTACATTTGTCCATTAGCACAAGTTTATTATCACTACTGCACCTACACTATTTGGAGGATTGCCATGAAATGTTACACACACATTCATCCTATGTTTTTGTTGGTCCCAAATGAAAATGGTGCCGCTTGGACATCCAATATAGCTGCCACAGCAGCCATCTTAAAAATCTTGCTATTGCTACTGGTCATATCAGCATAGTGTTTTCACTAAAAGACTTCTTATGATGATTAGTTGGTTTTAAATGAAAATTGTGCCTATCTGACATCCAATATGGCCACTGTGGCAGTCATCTGGAAAATCTTGTTATTGTCACTCCTCCAGAATGGAAAATCATATTCACATGGGGTTTTCACCAGTAGATTTCTTATGGTGTCTAGTTGGGCCTAAATGAAAATGGTGCTGCTCAGACATCCAATATGGCCACCACAGTAGCCATCTTGAAAATCTTGTTATCACTACTTCTTCTGAATGAATGATCATATCAGCATGGAGTTTTCACTGATGATGTCTAGTTGGTCCTAAATGAAAATGGTGCCAATCTGACCTCCAATATGGCCACCACAATGGCAATCAGAAAATTTTTACTATCACTTCTCCTAGATGAATGATTTTGCCTTTTTATTCAGCGCCTGCTTGTACAATACATTAGACCACGTCCGCCATTTTGGTTCATTGCTATGGAATGTGTGGCATATAAGGTCCAGTTCAAACAGTTTCATGGCAGACACCTCTTTCAGAAATCTTTTTGGGGTTTAGAACAACAGACATTGAAAGAGATAGAAAATTCAATGAAACAAATGAAGGCCGAAGTAGAAATTTTACTTGTATACTATTTATAGAAGTACCACAAAAACCAGTTCATTGGCAGTCTACTGTGGGATGATGTACCAGCAGTATCTGTACTACATGTACAATATACCATTATGCTGGTAAAACCACACATCCTTAAGGTACAATTGACCCAGGACTACATTGCTCTATTGATACTTAACATTTTACCATAAATTTCAGAAAAATTTTCCAGATCTTATTTCAAGGAGGGGAACCCATATGACATAGTTCAGTGGAGGGAGGGAGCCATGGTAGTTCAGTTGGTAGTCGGACTCATAAACCATGAGCCGCAGGTTTGATACCCACCCAGGCCAGCCCGGAACAACTGCCTCGGTGTGGGCTTGAGAAAGACACTTAACTCCAATTTCCTCAGCATGTTATAGCCAGTAATGTCTTAAAAGTGCTGTTAAAACACACAAAACCAAACCAGACGAGGAGAGGGAGGTGCAGCTTCTAAGCCCCATATTACATTGTTGACAGCTAACTTCTTGTCATTCATTTATGACCACATATGTAAAGCCCTTCGTCGTGTCTACAAATGAATCAAGTTATTGATTCTTTGCTTTTTTCCATAAATTTCACAATCCAAATTTTGAAAGACCAGCTGATTTCAAAATTGCCATAATAAAACCATTTATCAGTAATGACCCAAACAATGTATATATGTTAACAAATATTCAGTCTAAGATCACAGTCTCTGCAGTTCAGGTACTTTGTATGACAAGATTTTAAGCAAATTTAGTCCAACTTCAAATTTTTTAAGATGTTGTTAATATCAGTTAACATGGTGCAACATAGTTTGCATACAGTAATAGGATATACCATATTTCTCCGATGATATATGTCCATGCTCAAAAGTTAGCCCATCTCACACTTTGAGTTAGCCCATCTCAAGGGAGTCTTCCAAAATGAGACCACCCCCACCTCTGACGCAGTGGTGAAAAAAAAAATATGACTGCAGACATTCATAATGTTTTAAAATATTCCAAATTTTTTTCTCTATTGTTACAGTCCCAGTGGCATGGGAATTGTCATTCAGTACAGCATCACCCTTCGAGAGACTCTTGTTTTCCACATTTTCACAGTTCCAGTGGCATGAAAAACATCATTCATTTAATAAATCCTTAATTAATAGTTACAGATATTGTTTCTTAAAGAACTGTTTGGGCACTCTATTAAAATCAGTTACTCATAAAAATTAATTTCAAAACCTATCAGCTGACCAGAATTTCTTAATTGAAATGAAATATTTACTTTTGACAGTAATGTGTCAGATTTATCCTGTATTGCCATGTACCCGTTGATTGCTGGCAAAAGTTTGGGATCGTTTCCGATTAAAAAAGGCATTAAACAACCTGTTTGTCAATTATAGTAATCACATTATCTGAGCTTTATTCTGAGAATATCTGAAAAATTCCTTTTTTCATACCTGGAATGTTAAATTAATAACAAAAGGCTCTAGATTTTATGACTCTGAGAGCACCATGCTTTCATGACTAACATGCTGTCCGTTTCCAATTGAATCAAAATGAACTGATCACAGTTTTTGCAGTCCAGAACCAAAAACTTGCATCAAACAAATAGCAAACATTATTGCAATCCAATACTTGTAAATGAAAATTAATGTAAAAATACATATAAACTGAGAATATTTTTCAGTCCAGGGTTATTATTTAAAATAAATAGTCTAAAGTGAAATTGATTACTAGATCCGCAAACACAATGCGTGTAGAGATTTTAGTACTAAGCACATTGTTGGATCAGACACTACTTTCTTTTGACCATTTCTTTGGAACTTCAAAGGATTTTTCTTTAAACAAAAAGTGATGTGCTCTTGGGTAATTTTTACAATGAACATACTTCATCTAAAAGGCAATTACCTGGTTTAATGGAACAGCACATTCTGGTATCTCTTTCTGAAACCTAATAAATAATGAAAAGCAGAACACCTATATTTTGATGATTTGACACTAAGATGACAAGGCCATATCCAAAAATAAGCCCTGTCTCCACTTTTTTAAAAGTGTTATTAGGCTGACCTACTGGTCTTATGTAGAAATACTGTATCTTTCATCGACCAATCAGTTGGGAACATTTTACATTGTAATTATGTGTAATGCAACAGTGCTAAGTGTAATAATTTGGTATGTTTCTCCCCAGTTTGGAACTAAATGAGTTTTTGGAAATTTGATGGGATATTACATGTATTTGAACATTGCAAAACACAAACTTACAATAAACAGACAGATTTCATCATAAAGACATTAATCATGCCTTTTAGAATGGATTAAATGGCATAATGACCAAGACTAATTCAAGTTGCATTCAATTATATTGCTCTAGTTGAGTGAGTATTCTCACTGTAATGAAGTTGTAATGTGTATTTTAATGAGTATTGTAATGAAGTACCATCATTTAAAACTTCTGACAGAACATCTGGAATTTGTACTAATTGCATACTTTTTATATTGATAGAATGCTCACATTAAACATGAACTTTGGTTACAAGAGGAGCAATACACTGATTACTTTGGACTAAATTCTTCAAAGTAAATTATTTTGTGCAATTTGAAAACATGTACATTTAAAAAATTTCTTTGTTTTTAGTCAATTTGTAAAATGCATAAAAATGCTGCTGATCTTCATCTAGAGCTCTGATGAAATAAATTGTCCAAGTTTCACAAGTTTTAATGCCACAAAATCTTGAGTTGGCATAATACAGTAAACTCTTTGATTTACTTGTACGGTATTACTCCTATGATAAGACAGGGGGACATGCCTACAAAATTTGTCATAAAATGTGTATGGCCTTATTATCAGACAAAAATATCCATAGCAAATATTTTCTCAGATTAGGATTATCATAGGATAAATATGGTAACTTGTACACATGAGTAAAACATCTTGCATAATGTATATACCTGTTTATAAGTCAGATCCAACTGCAAACATACATCCTGCATAATGTGCTGGCAGATTGGAGTCTAAGTTGTTTGTTCTACTGATTACTAGTACTCCTAACAAACTGCATCGATTTAGATCTGCCGGCATATTATGCAACCTGGGTCTATGCAATTTGCAGTTGGATCTGACTTCTGCACGAATATATATGGTATTTATAAGCATTTTATCAATATAACAAATGTTGTATATACAGTAACGTGAAAGATTGGAAGGGACTGTGCATTGCACTGCTTTCTAATAATATATTATTGCAAATTTTATTTCAAATGCAGTTTATAATATTTTGGCATTGATTGGCATATGGCCAGGACTTGAAAGACAAATTATTATTTAGCTTTGAAGAGCTGTACTCTCACTGTAATGGTACACAGATGCAGAGGTAATAAGAACTGTTGCAGCAGCATCTTTAGCTAGCCAATATAATTGAATCCTGTTGCAGAGTGTGAACATTGCACACTAATATACTCTCACTCTCTAGCAGACTTCAGGACTGGGAAAGTGTTTCACATTAGGCCAACAAGAGCAGTTTCAAATGCTGAGTGGGAAACAGGTCTTCATTCAAGGCTGTGTGCTTAGGTCTTTCAGACAGTAGTTTTAGGTTTCATGGATACATGTGTGTATGTTGTAAGCTTTGAAGTGTTTTTATTTCTAAGTAACACCAGGTCTTACAAGGAGATTTTGTTGTGGGAATGTATACACTTCAAAATGTATAAAGTTGGGACAGCAGTTTACAAGCTCTTAAAAGTTGACAGTAAAACATTTTTACATGGAAATTGAAAGGTGTGTTGGTATGAGATGTCTTTCCAGCATGGGATGATTTATGTTTTGTGAAGTGTTTTTTTTTTTGGAGTTAACTAGATTTATATAAAATATAATTGAATTCTGGCAACAGGCTTCACATTATCTGATTGCTTCATTATCTGAGAAATGTTTCCACAGGTAATGTCTTTAAAGGGACAGATATGTTGGAAAGTATGAATAATTGATTTAATGATATTTTAATTTTCATCTAAGAAATGAGAGCAAAATTTCATTCTTGATATTTTTATTTATAGAGGTGATTACAAGTTTAAAATGGTAACTTCTCTTTTCTGAAGATGTTAGAACTTTAATTGAGAAATAATTATTAATGTAAGATGGAAAAATACAATAGATGTTGAATGAAATATATTAAATGATACTTTTGTAATGGAAGATGGAAAAATACATTAGATGTTGAATGAAATATATTAAATAATACTTTTCTAGGTATTATTAACATTTTACTTGAGTCAGTCAAAGTTTGCACTTGTTTGGAAAACAAGAAAAAAAATTATGATCTTTAATGCAACTATAACAGTTGTACATGATTACATAAGCATTCTAGGGATATTCATGCAATTTCACTTGTGCCATTGTTTTGCCACACCGATGCAAGTGGGTAGGAGCAGAGAGTGTTACACTTGTTCATCTATTATCCATCAGTATATGCATCCATCCATCTATCTATATTTCTATCCATATGTCATACCTTGGTTAGGTTTTGCATTTAGGTCAGGTTTCATGCACTGCAGTGGGGCATTCAAAGAGTATATTTAGTGTAGTTTAAGACTAACTTTGGGCTATGATTTGGGGCAGCAATGTGTGAAAAAAAAGTTTTAGATTATTTTGATCCACCTTCACATCCATCCGTCAATTCTCTGGAGAGGAAGGGGGCTTTCAGGGTTACAATAACTTATAAAGAGTAGGGATATTGCAAAATCGGCCCCCCCCCCCCAATATGTTTCTGGTTTCGTGCTTTAAAATAATTGTCTTGGTTGGAATGATTTTTTTTTTTTTTTTCACACTTTATAACTTGCTGTAAATTTGAAGCTGACCACAATTAGCAAACATTATACATAGGTTGGCATTATTGAACCATTGAATTATGCTTTCTAGTCTGTGTCTTACAGATGCTTACAAATATTGGGAGAAATAGTAAGCATCCTATTGAGCTTGATGTCTTATACTGCTACCTGTGAACAAAATTAAATCTGGATTGATCAGAACATTCAGAAATTGGAGGTGGGGGGGGGGGGATAATTTCTTGGGTCATAAGGCAGAAAATATGGTCAGCTGGGTTACTGGAAACAAAGCTCTTTTTCTTTTAGGACTTGGGTATATATTCTTTTTAATTGTTCTCAGCTTCTGCTTATGCAGACCTAGATGGCTCATTCAAAATTAATTCAAGAAAGTACAGTAATATAAGGTTGCAATACCTTTCACCTTTATCGCTAAGCAGCTGTTATTGCCAGGTGTTGAGATATCTATTTTAGGGGAAGGGTTGGAATTGGATACTGATGGCTTCCAACAGCTGTATCACATGCTCCATGCTGCATGCTAATCTCAGCCAGGTTGGCTAGCTAGCTGTGTACCATATTTATTGTATTATTTCCATCTAAAATCATGGACCCAAATGTGCCATCCCATAATATACTGGGTGATTGGGTCAATGCTGTTCATTTGAGCAGCATTGAACCAGACCTACTGGGCCATAAAAGATGGCAGATCTGGCTCTGTGCTGTTTGTAATTGTGCTTGTTTTATTCATGCAGAGGTAAATAACTATGTCACCTTTTCTGCTTTTACAAGATGCTTCTAATACACAAAACTACATATGAGCTTGGTTCCGAGTTCTCAACTCGGAACAAAACACCAATGCAGTTTTTTTTATGAATTTTATATAGCCCATTTTTGATGCTTTCCAAATATCTTTAGCAATACAGTGTGAATGGAATTGAGAACAAAATTGGAATTTATATCAGTTTTATTTGGTGCATTGAATAAACGGTAAAAACATCTAAATAGTTCTAGTCTGGGTGTGCAGTATAGAAATACAGAACACCAGTATCAAACAGCAGATCAACTAAGTAAGATTAAATGGATATGTAATATAAGTTAAGACAGATCTATAGGCGTAAGCTTTGAGCTGGAATAAATAAGTGATTCTGCCATAAGATTTCTTGAAATCTTGTTATCGGTACTTTTCCTAAATGATGGAATGGATGGTCATATCGACATGGGTTTTCACCAAAACACTTCTTATGATATCTAGTTGGTCCTAAATGACGGAATGGATGGTCATATCGACATGGGTTTTCACCAAAACACTTCTTATGATATCTAGTTGGTCCTAAATGATGGAATGGATGGTCATATCGACATGGGTTTTCACCAAAACACTTCTTATGATATCTAGTTGGTCCTAAATGAAAACGGTGCAGGTCTTATGTTCAATACGGCAACCATGGTGGCCATCCTGAAAATCTTGCTGTTGCTCATGAATATCAGACATGGTATCGACACTCAGCAGTTAAAAAGAAGATACAGTCATATCTCGGATTCTTGGAAATTCTTTTTGGCCACTAGTGTCCAATACCTTCAAGGGATTCTTGTTGGTTAATTTTTTTTTTTTTAAACTTAAACCTTGCCATACACCAAAATAGTCTTTTTTTTTACTATTTTGTACCCCTCAAGATTTTGTGGCATTAAAACTTGTGAAACTTGGACAATTTATTTCAGTGCAGAAAAGGGTGACCTTGTAAGACGGTTGCCACTGTAGAAGGATATATAATTTTGAGCTTCTTGTTTGAGCTGCTGCACTGATGTAAAATTAAACCCAATTACCAAAACTTACATTATTTATATTGATCTGTCACAGCTCTAGATAAGTGGTGTATTCGAGTATTTTATGCAGACAATTCAACATAAAGTGCTGAAAGGAAATTTGTAATGCAGTCAAATTATGCGAATTTTAAGCATTTAGTCCAAAGTTGTCGGGGCCCTGGGTGCCGAGTGGTCTAAGGCGCTCACCTTTACAGATCACTGACATCTCACTTCTGTCCGCATTGGTTTGAGTCTCAGCTTGGCCAATGTGGGTATGTGAGAAAGCTTGCCAGTAGCTTCCCGTGGGTTGTTGGTTCTTCCTGGAGTTTCTCTGTTTCTTCCTCCACCAAATATACTGGCCACCATGTATAGCCTATCATGTGCTGAAAAATTACATTAAACCCACAGAACCAAACCAAACCAAAGTTGTTTGCATATTGCTCCTGCTATAAGAAAAGTCCATGTTGTATGATGACATATTCAGTCAATATAAACTATTGCTGTAAATTCAAGTTCCCGATGTTCTGTGCACATTTGAAAGGTTAGTACTTGATCACTGTGAGAAAATGCATTCAAACAGAACTTTTCTAACAAATGCACCCCGGACTTGTTTTGATCACCTTGACATACATGTATTAAGAATGGCATGATTAACACCTTGATGATTCAGACTCAGTCTTGTGGCACAAGTTTTTTGTTTTGCAGTGTTCACAAATTACCACATCAAATTTTTCAAAATGCAATTAGTTCTAAACTAGGGAGTAAAATGCCCAGTTTAGTAAATTTTTATCTAGAGTGCTGGTCTGTAATAATGGATGAATCTGGCCCATCTATCAGAGCTATGTGATGTGATTCTAAATGTTACAGGCTTGCTTTTAGCATACAGAGGTAGGTGTGCCGTGTATAGGTAAAATGTTATTGTGATAGCTTATTGATACAGAATGTCTGTTTCATAAGATCTTTCATCTTGGAGAAATTATATCTTGGCTAGAGAGAAAAAAGCAAGTGTAGTTCCATTACAAAGTAGTTTCATTGGGGAGAAATCAATATCGTGACTAAAGGAGAATTGCAAATGTGTTCCATTGCAAATGAGCTTATGTCAATAGAAATGAATGTCTTAGCAAAAACGGAAAATAGCAGATAGGGTATGACTCACTCTCTGGTCAGTAACCAATAGAGACTACCCTTGATAGATTGTCATATGTTCATATCTGGTCAGAATGTTGTTACATACATGATAAGTTTCCATTTACTTAAGGACTGTACCAAAAGGAAAGGGAAAAGTTTAATAAACAGAAAAAAGAGCGTTTATATATTTTTGACCTTGTAATTTTGCCCAGAATCTCCAAAGGGGGTAGGGGAGAAGCTGAATTGCACTGAAATTTGGGAAACTGACAGTCAAACCATAATGAAGTCACTGAGTTTGCACACTATATCTTGAGCTGTAAAATAGTTTTTTGTATTACAGAGGTCTTTAAAAGTTTTAGTTTAATACCCATGACAGGATGATTTAGTGATATCCTATTTTTGACCTTTTGACCCCTGCCAGTAATAGCAATAAAATTCATTCTATGCTCACATATTCTCAAAGACTTTTGATTTGATTGCCATGATGACATATATTGGGGATATCAAGCTTTTTTACCCCATTGACCACATTGTCCCCTTGCCTACAGGCCCTATTGGGCCAATAATCAACAGCATATTACATGCATCTTTAGTAATGTAATAACTGTACCAAAATAAAAAAATGAAAACCATAACCTTTAACCCTGCCTAGGGGCCACTAGCGGGTCCTGAGTTTGCAGAGAAATTTGGGAACCTTACTGCAGATCTACACCCTATAAAGTCACCTTCCAAGTTTGACAGCTGTAGTGCTTAAGGAATGTGACTGCAAAGAAAATGTACCAGCTTTTTAAAATAAAAACCATAAAGTGAATGGGACATTCTTTACCAGATAAGACAGAAAAAAAGTACTTTACACTAAGCTTAGATCAGAGGAAACCCTTATTTTGAGAACATATTAAAGCAACTGTAAACCCAAGCCAGACATGTGCTTCTAGTAACTGTTTCAGTGATTTCATCAAAGGAAACAACTGTTGCCTTGAGGGATTTTGGCCACAATTAGTGGCTACTACATGGTATTATTTCCCCTTAGATAAATAAATAAGCTTCTTTAGTGTGATAGTTTGGATCACTGACAGATCAACAGGGTAATTAAGGAGTTAGTGATAACTACAGTACAGTGGATGAATATTGGAATTGGTTTATGTGAAGCTATTGCCCCCCCCCCCCCTATTTTTCCCCCTGCTCGGTCATGGATGGAGAATAATAATAATAACTATAGAGTAGTTACAACACATAGAAATTATGTTATTATTTGTGAATATTAATATGTTTTAAGATGAGTAAGATTACTTATTCAAATTCTTAGACATACATAGGAAGTTTTGGGCTTTTTTTTGGCATACATTTGAATTCTTGATGAAGGAAAATTTCACAAGTACTCTCCAGTCTTGTGCATAAAACACAGACAACACCTATTAAAAACAATAACTGTAGTGTGATTGGCAATTTTAACTTTGGCAAAATCATTTGGCAAATAAATGTTGACCAACTGGGAATTAAAAAAAGTAAAGTAAAGTAAATGGTAACAATTCTGGAGTTCTGCGTGATTTTGAAATATTTCTGTTTCAACAGGGCCCATGTATGGCCCTTGGAGGATCCCTTAAACAAATACCTTGTTGGTTAAACGAGTTTTTTCTTCTTCAGTAATTGCCAATAATACAATTTGACCATTGCCTTGCATTTCTGAGATAATGGAATTATTGTTGAAAAAGTTAAAGTTGATTGAATTTGTAATGCTTAAGTTTTTTTAAATTGAGCCTAAAATTGATTTTCAATTCATAAGATTCATTCACTTTGCTCTTGTCTGATTGAAAGTTTTTTGCCCAGTCGGATTTTTGTATGTTTAGTATAAGGGATAGTCATTGAAATAATTCATACTGAATACAGGCAATTCTATTTTTAATTAAAAATGGGTCACACAAAGAGTTTCATAATCAAGTTGACTAGCCATGCAGAGTTTATTATTTTGGAATTATTGTACAATCGAACTGCCTTGTTACCATGGTTATTGAATAATCAGCAGTGTTTGGTATTACAGTATTCATCCCATGTAAAGATGGGGTGGAGTGGCTAACCTAATAAATTTGGCAAAACTTTCTGAAGGTCTTAATATTGGGTAAAGATATCTGCATTATATATATATATTTATATATATATATATATATTTATATATATATCTCTATATTTATATATTTATATATATATATATATATATATATATATATATATATATATATATATATACATATATATACATATATATATATATATATATATATATATATATATATATATATATGTGATTGTGTGTGTGTGTGTGTATATATATATATATATATATATATATATATGCCAACATATTTTAAACATGGGGTAAGGGTGCTTATCATACAGCATGTCATCATCAGATAAATATGGTCATTCAGTTGGATTATCATTGTTCTTTATTCAAACCTGTAAAGTCATGCTATTTTAATTATTCTGAATTGAGGGTGTACCTTCACCACAGCTTTCACTACATAGTTATCTCAGGTAGTTCTTGTCCAAATACACAATTTACTTGGATAAATACTAATATAAAGATCAGTAACAGTAAGTAGTGATGTCTGTCCTTTGACCTTGTAATACATTAGTACATTTAAAAATGGAGGAAATGCAAGTGCTTGCAACAAGTGTATTTTATGAAATATTATAGACATGCTGACATGCAGTAATGATAATATTTTTATTGTAATAATAATAATAATGATAATAATAATAACACAAAACAGTAAAATAATAGACTGTTCTAAGAGAAATATAGAGGCAACTTTGATTATAAAGACTACATCATAATATATTTATTATCACTAGTTTTAAATGCAAATACAGTAATTGGAAATCAGTACCTTACACAAAAGGCCTAAAGGTTATTTAGTAATAGATTAAAGATCTAAAAATTGTTTTCTCAAGAACTAGAGATATAATTTAGTTTTTCTCTGCTCAAATGCAAAGTAAGAAGCCATTAATCCTTATTACCACAAACCACAAAGGAGATTTGGACAAGCATGAACTTGTGATTTTACTAATTAGATTTAATCTGAGTCCCATATATATCTTTTCAAAAACTAAGAGAATGTATACAAATATTTTTGACACTTTTTTGTTTCATTTACAGATTACATGAAATCCCAAACAAAATTAAGTTCTCAAGACCAGCATAGACATGTATATTCCCTAGGTTAAAAGGAATTTACATTCTTTTCACCCATTTAGCCAATGTTCATTTCAACTTCCATCAGAAGACTGTCAATATATTGAACTCACTAGTGATCATCAGAATTGCACGATAGTTGAACAGACTAAAATTTTACTTGGAACTTACTCCAAGGAAATCCGAATAAAGCAATGGATCTGGTTTGAAGTATTACAGAGTAGAAACCAAACTCCTACACACACCTGCCATTTGAGTATAGAGGAAACTGTAATTATTTTCCAATTATTTACAGTCGTGTTGTATGTTAAAATTTTAGCAAAATATGTTAAATACATTTGAAGTAGTCTATATCACCTACTGCATTGTAATTGTGTTTTGTGACACCTGTGCTGGAGAAGTTTACAATTACAAGTGTGGATTGGTGAAAAATATTGAAAGGTCCTATGCAACAGCTGTGTTAAGATGTAAAATCCTTGACTGATTTACAGCAACTGTGGCACAATTGTGATTTGCTTGTCTCCATTAATACATTGGCTCAAAATTCTTGGTTGGCTTCTTTGCAAAAGAATAAGACAGGAGAAGCCCTGTTCTGTAAGGAAATCAATACTTCAGTGCCAAAAAAGTGAATTCTGGAATTTTTCACTGATGATAGATGCTGTACCAGCATTTTAGCTCTTGATATTGCAATGTGTGTATTATGGTGGGTTATCAGACAAAGCAAGTGTATTGATCACTAGGAGGCTGCATCCAGTGCAATACATATATGTAGCTGATATTTAGTAGGGTTGCAGAGAAGATGCTTTTACAGCTGCAGGTAGTATGCAGTGTGTGCATGTTACACACTGGGATAATTCGTAGTGATCATTATGTTACATGTGTGTAACTTGTGTGAATTCAGTACATTAGTGTGGGATGTGTATATTCACATAGTTCCCCTTTGGGATGGAAAATTGTGTTGGAATGTCTGATGGATACATAGAAGTGGAAGACGATTTTGAAGAGGAAGAACTTATCATTGGAGATACATCAGAAGGTACAGTTTGACAATTAAGTAAAAACATTATTTATTTATTATTTTGCTTTATGCTCTTGTGATATTTTTTCTGCTTTTGGAACAGGCCAAACGAGGCACTTTTTATGGAACTTGTAAGTTTAAACAAGAAATGTTTTGAAAAATCTACAAATTTGCACAGGTCAGTGTATTTTTGTAATAAAGTTCAATGCATTCAGCAAAGATTCAAGAACTGAAAATGTAGAGGGAACCCCCATCCCTCATTTTGAGAAAAAGGGAATTTTCTCAAAATGAGAGTATTTGCATGACTGTCATGTACCTTAACTTGGAAGGACTGTTTGCATGGCCACCATGTACCTCATCTGGAAAGACTATTTGCACGACTGCTGTGTACATGATCTGAAGAAGGCTGTTCGCACAGTAGCTTTGTACATAATTTCAGACGAGTGAAGTTGTTATTGGTTTGATTACAAATGAGCGAAGTCGTGTGATTGATTTGGATGTAAACCAAGACCTTGCTTTCTTCCTTGTCCTCCAAGCGGAACTTCACATAACAATATAAAAAAAAATTCTTCATAAGGTTTAGGTGGTAACACCTTGTCTCATTAGCTGCTTCAACTGACTTACTGTCAACTTTAACCCACTGAACACTGACATTTTCCTTGTTATTGCAACATGTCAAAAAAATAGTCGCAATTGTCAAATATCTCCTTTTAAATCTGCCATCTCAACTCATCTGATTTGATGTAAGATCATTCTGAATTTTTTGTACTCATCCCTAATATGTTCACTGATTGCCATGTGGATAGTCTTTGCTACAGTGGGTACTTGGCATGCATGTGAATATTCTTTGTAAAGTTTAGTACACGGCTGCCATCCGAATAGACACTTCCATTTTCTGATTATTGGGGGGGGGGGGGGATTTAGCAAAGAAAATAAAAGTATGGCTACTTGGTTTTTCTGTGCAACTTTTTAGAACATAGCGTTAATCCCACAATCATGCATCGTAAAATAGACCATGATGCATTGCTTTTATACAGTCAAGTTTATTTTCTCTAACAGCTAAAAATGTTGCTGAAAAGTTTATTTTCTGTCAAACAACAATTTTATGTATGTAAAATATCTTCAGCACAATAATGAATTGCTTCCAATGCTTTTCTTTCATGGTATACAGTTACAGATATGACAATTGATCTAAAATTCCACTTGAAGAAATACAATAACTTTTGAAATGGTAGCATATATTGTTTTTAATATTTGGTAGAAATTGTCAGAAAGGCGTTCATTAAATTTTTTAACCTTTTTAACGTAGTTGTTGGACACCATCTTGTAACAGGTTGTAAAGTTGATGTTCACCTTAGAAAATGTCATGCTCACATTCAGTATTTAAATTGCATGAAGTCAGATTGTGAGTGTGCTGCTGTCTACATTTGATTTGGTTCATTTTGACACATTTATATAACAGCAACTAGTCTTAGAACTTTCACTCTTGTTACAATCTGAAATACTAATTTCAGATACATGTACCACTTAAAAACTGGGAGGCTGTTAGTATGTCTGGGTTTTTCTCAGGATTTTAGCACTGAGAGGGCCATTTCAGTGGCGTAGCTAGGCTTACACACAGATGCATGGTGTAATGTACACTCCAAGGTCATCATAGTTGGGGGGAAGGGCAACTGGCCTTGGAACCCATTATGGTGTACATCATTAAGTTGCCTTGCTACATGCCTACACTTGGAGTCCCAATACTGTTTATTTAGTACTTTAGAAAAAAATGGGGAGTTCAAGCTTGATTTTCACACATTTGTGAGTTAGGGACTCTCCCTATGCGGCAGAAGAGAAACCTTGTGTATAGGGCTGTCACGTTTACATATGTAAACAACATCATTTTATGTTATCATATAAACATGTACCAAATCAATATTCCATTTAAATGAACAAAATGTGTTGTATGACAAAAACAAGTTTGGAATGCTGGTAAACTCAAAATGGCACACAAAAACAAGCGATTTGAAGTTTGGAAATCTTTCACAGAGTTGGAGAATAGAGGAAAAAGAAGGTGAAATGGAACCTACATGTACATACAAGAGAGTTAGTTTACTCAGGGAATATACATGTATACCAGCATAATGTTGAATACCAGCATAATGTTGAATACCAGCATAATGTTGAATACCAGCATAATGTTGAATCATCTAATGCACAAACATAAATTCCCTCAGACAGTGCCACACATGTTAGTTAAAACTGGTTCAAACAAGATCATGACTCAGGAACTTATTACAGCTTTCAAAACTTTTATCAGTGCTCAAAGAAATTGGTTTGCAGACACAGGCCCATGGCAAGTGGTTTCAAAAAGATCACTTACCCTGACTTAAAATCCACATGCCCAACAAGGTCATATTTTTTACTATTATTTTGACACGCCCACCCTCCTCCCAAAAACTGGTCGATCTTCCATACTTGTGATATTGTTCACGAGACTGAACCCTCGTTCACATTCTGCTTCACACAACTAAAATGATTTCCAACAATTTCACAATTTCTGTTTGCTCAGGTGTGAAATCCTGAATAATTGTGGCATACAGCTCTGCTCTAGTGAGCTCTGACTGTACGCCTTAAGGTCAATTTACAGTCAGTGTATTTCATCATGATCTATTCCGATGCCTTGGAGAATTTAAATTTTCTAAATGATTCAAAAATCTTAATCAGTGGCGTAGCAACCACCCAAGCAACTCCTGCAGGGCCCAAAACTTCCATAAAACAACTTTTTTTATTTGGAGGGGTCCCCCAGAATTAAGTTTGGTAGGTGGGTCCATAATTTCTTGCTATTCCACTGATCATAATGTTTCTTGATCAAAGTTAAAAACAGAAATAAAGTTGGAGAGGCATTGGTCTCTTTTTTTATATCAATCAATAAAAATAGTAGCTTCGAGTTTCATAATTAGTTCATGTGATAGTGCTGTGGGTGTTTCACAAATACAGAAAATACTCACTCTGTACCAATAGAGAATCAGCGGCTACCAATTCTTTGAACTGAATGTACCTTTAGGATGAAAACATTGTATTGGGGGCTTGTATAAGTCGTCAAACCCCTAGCTTAGCTTAATTTTTAAATGATTGCAGAGTTACTGCTTGATATAATTACCAGTGATGAATTACAAAGTCAGCTAGAGCAAGATACGGCTCATTAATATTCATGTAGGACAAGTGAGTGTTAATTATAGGTAACAAATGAAATATGGAGAAGAGAAATAGTACTGTTCTCCATTCATAGGTCACATGATTTGATTTGTAAACAATTTTATAACTTTTGATACAATTAAGCAGATGATCTTCATAAGGTGGAGGGATCTATGAATGGAGCCTCAGCAGGGGGTTCAGTATTATAACCAGTTCTTTTAAAAACTTAAAAAATAAAAATGCAGCATTTGGTCGGCACGCTCAAGAATTCTTTTTAACACATTATATGACACAGTTTTTTTGGTTTATTTTGGCAGGCCCAATATGCAACTCACTTAGAATACGGGAGGGGCCCAATCTTGATTTATAGGGGTCCAGGGCATCAGGCTATCTGATTGTTTGAGCTCTGCCCGTACTTTCTTCAATGTCAAAAGTCAAATGGCAAAAGCGATCAGAAAAAAACTAGCCATGTTGTGTGTTTGGCCTGAGGCCTATTGGGTTCATTTTGGTGCTTGTGACTAGAAATATGGTTTGGCCTTAATCACTGCTCAGATGTTTTGGTGACTTTGGTTCAGTTAAATTCTAAACATGAATCCATTTCTTTTCATTATAACCACGGTTACCAACACACTGAATAAAACATACTAAAGATGAATACATTTTCTTGAGTCACAACACCAAAACACACCTCAGCATAGTTGGAGGGGGAAGGTTTCAGTGAGTTTCTGCACCGACCTGAATCCTTCATATAAGGTCCTTATGCACTTACCTGAATCGCTCATACAAGGTAATATTACAAGCAATGACAGTTGCAAATCTTTGACATTGATATATGCACTTTTCTTGACACAGTATTAATCCCTTTTGTTTCTGTCAAACAATCAAGGCATTGTCTTGTGTGAGCAAGTTCTTTCCTGGCTGGAAGTTGAAAAGGACGAAACACTAAACACTGGATCTCTGCCACTGCAATTGTAATGTTGTGAATCTCATGTCTGACACAGGCGAATATCAGGCTTGCAAACGGTGCATACTGTTACAAGACACAGGCAAATATCAGGCTTTTAATTGGTACATACTGTTACAAGACACAGGCAAATATCAGGCTAGCAAACGGTGCATACTGTTACAAGACACAGGTGAATATCAGGCTTGCAAATGGTGCATACTGTTACAAGACACAGGCAAATATCAGGCTAGCAAACGGTGCATACTGTTACAAGACACAGGCAAATATCAGGCTTTTAATTGGTGCGTACTGTTACAAGACACAGGCAAATATCAGACTTGCAAATGGTGCATGCTGTTACAAGACACGGGGAAATATCGGACTTGCAAATGGTGCCTACTGTTACAAGACACGTGGAAATATCAGGCTTGCAAATGGTGCATACTGTTACAAGATGTTTTATTCTTGCTTGGTCCATTCTTTGATCTTAATGGATGTGAAGTAGTTGTTTCTTCAACTCTAGTGGGCCCCAGGTGGCTGAGTGGTCTAAGGCACTTGCCTTTACAGATAAGTCACAATCTCACCTCTGTCCACATGAGCTCAAGTCTCGGCTCGACCAACGTGGGCATGTGAGAAAGCTTGCAAGATGCTTCCCGTGGGTCGGTGATTCTTCTCGAGGGTTTCTAGGTTCTTCCTCCACCAAATATACTGGCCGCCATGCATTGCCTATAGCATGTGCTAAAAAATGGTGTTAAACCCTGCAAAAATAAACAAATCCTTCAACTGTCGCAAGTTGATCTCTACCACAAAGAAAAACCAGTTAGCACGAAAATCTATCCTTTTAAGTGTTGGCAAGCAATCCAGTCAAAGTTCTCAAGGCTGACTGTATTAGCAAGGCGTTTGCTGTGTACGCCTGCAACATCAGTACCTTCAGAAAGTGTTTTTTTATACAACTACAAAATTAAGAGCATCTCTTGAGTGAGTTTCAGTTGATAAATGTGTGTTTTTGAATCAAAGAATGAAGAGTCGGACTATAAAAATTGACACTTGCACAACAGTGTCACCTTCAATTAGCATAGCTATACAGCAGGAACTAAAATCTCCTGTGAAAATGTAACAACCAATGTCACAAGCTCACAATACATTAACTGTTTCCTGTCAAGCATTGCTGCCAAGCCTGCTGAATTTGATTGAAGTCTTTTATGTGATTTTTTTTCCCAGAATGCATTTATGCATACTACATGTAATTAGATGCATTAGACATATTACAGAGATGCCATTTCCGAAGCCTGTATAAAATGATTACAGATTTGTAGAGGTATTTAATCATTATTAAACTGTATTTAAGTACTTATTTGGGAAAGATAATTATAAACTTTTCACATGTCTTGTTCACATCTGCAGTTTCATTAGCTATAGTAAAGTATCTCTTCATAAATTTTGCATTAACTATTTATAGTCTTCTTGGTTTCCTTTTTTAATTCATATTTTAATGTTCATGTTGATACTGGATGAAAAACTTTATAGTGAATGTCAGTTTGCCAGTCTCAACTGCCAGCAATGCTACATCATCTAAGCTTCGTGGGCCATTTTGTTTTTATGTTTTGAGACATCGCCCTGCTGGTACTGAGTGACTGCCTAATGTAACACGGTTCCTGCTCTTCTTGACTTGACCTACATCGAGTGTACTTGTACCATGTGGTATCACACAGAATCAGTTATACCATATGGTATCACCCAAAATCAGTTGTACCATGTTGTATCTTCCAAAAATCACTTGAACCATTTGGTATCACCCAAAAATCAGTAAAGTGGCCCAAATGGCAACTTGAAAACAATGGTTTGGTTGATGAAACCATTTTTTAAAGAGATATCTTGGTTTTGAAGTACAATGCCTCTCCTTCTTAAAACAAAATACCAGCAATTAGGTCTATGCTTTTATATGATAATTTTATGCAAACCAAATCTATCAAAAACTACTGCTGTACAGCTCATGTGAGGGCAATTGCTGTATGACCAATAGCTTGTTTCTGCAAAATCTTGCTTCAGTGAGAGTCAGCTCCACCCTGTGTGTGAAGGATTGATAGAAAGTACCATTTTTTCATAGCCAACTCAGAAGGACTAGGAGGTCATATGGTCATTGTGACCTACATTACCCATTTTACAGGCTTAGGGTTAGCTGATGATCACATTGGTTTTTAGCATTCTACCAGTATGTACATACTATCATATCTTGAGTCATGAAACTTTGTGAGAGATGAGGCATCTTGATGAACATCGCTCTCATTGCAGAAGTACAGTAGGTCATTATGTTTCACTGACTTGGTTAAATTTTGTGTTTTATGTTCATTTCTCAGGTACTGTTTATTTCTCAGGTACTGTCCATTTCCCATGTACATGTACTGTTCATGCCAGAATTGTGAAATTGCTGATGATGTGGATCTCTGTTAGTATCACAGTCTATAACAAAAGCTTATTGTAGCCTATGTTTCATTTTTGACTGGATTTGTTACAGTTTTTGCATTTAGCTAATGACCAAATGAGTTTTTGGCATGCTATTTGGATACTGTACCTTGAATCATGAAATTGGTGAGGGAATGCATCTTGAAAAGCACTACACCATTATTGCAAAAAGGAGGTCCCTGTGTCCTGTTTAAGTAACTTTGTTAAAATGTTGCATTTAAAGTTCAGTTATTAGATGCTGTTTATATTAGAATCATGAAACTTGATATTTGGATACAAATCTGTACTAAACCCTAACAACAAAAGAAGGTCACTGTGACCTACACTTTACTAATTTTGTTGGTTAAGTACATGTATTTGTGTTTAGCACATGACCATGTAGATTTTTCCATGCTATATACATCATAGCTTCAACATAAGGCTCATTATGACCAGTTAAGTTGAAAGTAGAAATAAATATTCTTATTCCATGGTAAACTTTCCATATTAATGACTAGTGGAGTATACATTGTATATTATGATATATCCTCAACAGGTTAATTGTGTATTGTACATGTGAATTAGCATAGGAATTAGAAGAGTGGACTGCAATTGCTAATCAGGGTAATAACTGGTGCAAGAGATTTACTTCTGATAGTGGTCATACTGTCCATCACTCAGAGGTTACTCTAAGTCTTTGACATTCACCCAGTAAAATTTGGTTTCGGGGGTGGACCATGATAATAGCTTTTGAAGCAGATTTAAAAACAAAGATTTTTTAATTTTGAAAAAAATGTTTATTTTTAGTGTTTACCGGTAGCTTGGATGAATTTCATCCCTCAAAGCCTGTGGCATCCTGTCAGCTCTCTGTTACTAAGAATAGTTTGTGTTTATAATAATAAGCACTTTCAATATGTAGCTCTTTGCGCCTATTGAGCTTTAAAGGCCAGTCAATATTTGTAAAGGGACATACTTCTAATTCTCGTCCTGAGGAAGTGATTAAAGTGGTTGTATGCGTTCATATTGTTGGACAGCTTCAGTGTAGCACTTAAACAATACAGAATCATTTCCGTGCAAAAATCTTTTCAAAGGCAAATGCATAATATTATTTTCAAAATGTTTTATGATTCAAAAAAAAATCAATTATCTGTTAAGATACAAAGAGAAGAAAAGACTTCAAACATTTATAATTAAGATGTAATTAGAGGGAGCTTGGTATTTGCTTATTATCATAAAAAAGTAACATGATTATCAACATCTCGCAACCTATGTTCATTCCTTTGACAATGTTTAATGTAGTACCTGAACCCTCCAAGTTGTCATAATTCTCAATACCTTGATTATCTATCTACTCATAGTACCATTACTTGGATATCTACTCATAGTACCATTACTTGGATATCTACTCATAGTACCATTACTTTGATATCTACTCATAGTACCATTACTTTAATATCTACTCATTGTACCATTACTTGGATATCTACTCATAGTACCATTACTTTGATATCTACTCATAGTACCATTACTTTGATATCTACTCATTGTACCATTACTTTGATATCTGTTTATAGTACCGTTACTTTCATATCTACTCATAGTACCATTACTTGGATATCTACTCATAGTACCATTACTTTGATATCTACTCATTGTACCATTACTTTGATATCTACTCATTGTACCATTACTTGGATATCTACTCATAGTACCATTACTTTGATATCTACTCATTGTACCATTACTTTGATATCTGTTCATAGTACCATTACTTTCATATCTACTCATAGTACCGTTACTTTCATATCTACTCATAGTACCGTTACTTTCATATCTACTCATAGTACCATTTCTTTCATATCTACTCATGGTACCGTTACTTTTATATCTACTCATAGTACTGTTACTTTCATATCTACTCACAGTACCGTTACTTTGATATCTGTTCATAGTACCGTTACTTTGATATCTTCTCACAGTACCATTACTTTCATATCTACTCATAGCACCGTTACTTTCATATCTACTCATAGTACCGTTACTTTCATATCTATTCATAGTACCGTTACTTTTATATCTACATGTACTCATAGTACCGTTACTTTGATATCTACTCACAGTACCATTACTTTGATATCTACTCATAGTACCATTACTTTGATATCTACTCATAGTACCGTTACTTTCATATCTTCTCATAGTACCATTACTTTCATATCTACTCATAGTACTGTTACTTTCATATCTACTCATAGTACTGTTACTGTCATATATATACTGTTACTTTCATATTTACTCACAGTACCATTACTTCGATATCTACTCATAGTACTGTTACTTTCATATCTACTCATAGTACCGTTACTTTCATATCTACTCATAGTACCATTACTTTCAAATCGTAGAAAATAATGTTTTCTTTGATTGTTTTATGTCTTTTATGCCTTGTTAGGGGCCAACTTTTTTTTGTCAAGATCATTTTAGTCTGAATTTCTTTTCTGCATGATAATTGATGTTTACAACTGCTACTTGATACAAGCTTTGTTGAGGTGAACTATGTAATTGTTGATTACACTCTGGTTGTTAGAGTTATTGCCCTTTTTGACTTGCAGCTGGATGTAGTATATGAATGCAACTAGTCTCACATATTTAAGTGGACCATCATGAAACTTGGGAAATGTTATGATAATTATATGAATATGCACATATCAACAAATCACTGTGCTCCTGCGATATTTGTTAGAGTTATTGCCCATTTTGACTTGGAGCCTTATATAGTGTATGGCAGAATCTTGTGAACACAACTCCTCAGTTTTCATTTAGATTTTTGGTCATCTTTGGGTGGCAATGTGCCAGCTGAAAATGTCAGCAATGAACACCGAGTTTTAATTATATATTGGTTAAAGGGAAGATATGTAATGTAATTCACCACCTTAAAGCAATTTTGGAATATCCACTTTTCATCCTCATTATTAGCAGAAAATATATGATTTAGAGTGAGAAGAATTTAGTCACTGTATTTTCAAAGACTTTAAAAAATATTATAAAATCAAATATGATGCATTTTTGAAAATTATTTTGATTTCTCTATATAAGTGGTAATGTAAATCACCGTTCCGTTTGATACGTCAATTTAAGTAAGCTGTCTCACAGAGGAAGAATATTACTTACCATGATTAATCTTCAAAATATGTGAGTACCGTATATACTCCTTTATAAGTTGAGTCCAACTGCTAACAACATAGACTCTGATCTACCATTGCATATTGTGCCAGCAGATCACGGTCTGTTTTTTTTTCTACTGATTACTTCTAACAAACTGAATCGAGCTAGATCTTCCATCGCATTATGCAACTGCAGATCTAGGTCTGTGCAGTTTGCAGTTGGCCTCTACTTGTAAGCGAGTATATATGGTACCTGTCTACTAATAACATGTTAAACCCGAGAAAGCCTTCATTCCCTCTGGAGAAAAATCGGGATGGATTTACGGTAAAATAAATCTAAGACGTATGTTTTTACACAGTTGTGACTATTGAGAGCTTCCGTGGAACGTTGTGACTGATGAAAGATAAGTACATGCATGCTTTCACCATTGTAAATACAAATCTAAAATATTTTCAGTACCATATATACTTGTGTATAAGTCGATACCAACTGCAAACAGCATAGACCCAGATCTGCCATCACATAATGTGCCGGCAGATCTGGGTCTATGCAATTTGTAAGGACTAATCAGTAGAACAAACAATGTAGACACTGATCTGCTGGCGCATTATGCGACAACAGATCAGGGTCTATGTTTGCATTTTGACCCGGCTTATACACGAGTATATACGATAAGTTTCACAACTTTTTTTGTGCTTCTCTTGGCAAGCTAAACTAAGACACATTATTTTAAAAATTGAAACATGTAACTGATCTTGGATGTGTGTCTATACATGTCAGCAGAGAAATTGGATAAGTTAATTTTAGATGTAGAATAGCAATTACTTAAGAATAAAAGAGAAAGTTAGCCTTGTTATCAAATTAATTGCATTGATAAGCTGCTTAATTGTCAGCTACCTAGGTACCAAGTGAAAACTACCACAGTAATGTATATTCTACTGAAGTCAGAAAGGTGTATCTATATATCGCTAATGTCAAAACTTAAGGGTTAAATTAAGAAACTTATAAACTATTGTATTAGCAAGATATACTTTAGCAACAGGTACAATTATTCTTCATCATCAATAATAAAGAGACTGATTGTCACCTTGACTTTCTTATTAGAGAAAACCATCATCATAATGGTGTACTCCATCAATTTAAGATTCTGTGCAAACAGAATCATTTCAATTTTTAAAAGATATGTAGAAGTTTAAAATTTGTGTGAACTTTTTTATAAACATGACAGCCCAACTTTTGTGTTTAGAACATATTTCTTGTGTTGTTTGCATGTTGGCATTCTTGCTATGAATGCTAGTATTTAATGTAAGTTGCTTCAGTGAAAACGAGCTTGAACTATTTTTTTTTTTTTTTGGGGGGGGGGTCGATCAATCCACAAATACTTACAATTGCATTGCAGCTTTAAAGTATTTTATTTTCATCAGCCCAATTAGTATGATACCTGAAGGCATAATTTAAATATTGGCTAATCTGTCTTGTCAAATGGTCAAGCTATAAGTATCATTTAAATTTGTGGATTAAGTGGGGGTGGGGACAGGTAATTGGTTTATCCACAGAATGATGAGTCTTTAAATTTGTGTTTTGTAGCAATCACAAAATTTATGAAAATTGGTAACCAAAAAATAATAGTGAATTTAGGGTACTGAGTGAAATTTTACAGTGTTACACATTTGTGCTGTCTTAATGAGTATGCCTATTAGAAAAATAGTAAATATTCCAGGGGTCAAAACATGTTGACTCTATTTGTTTACTTGGTATAATCCAGCTGTTGGTGTGTGCTAGGTATCTTGACTGTATCTTCAGCACATGCAGTTAATGGGATATTAGGGAGCAATAAACTGAGGGTTTTATCTGGGTTTTTTTTTCTCCCTATGATTGATTCTATCAGAAACTAAAGTTCAGGTACTAAACAGTGCCAAGATTGTATCAGTTAGAACCCAGTCTTCATAATGCTATCTTTTAAAACCTTTGAAAACTTTCTTGTTAACACACAGTTTTCACACATTGTATATTTCCTGGAACATGGTGTCTTGTATTTTTCATCATTATGGACATGCAATTTTTTTTTTTTTAATGAAGGAACCCCCCCCCCCTCATTTTTGAAGAAATGGGGAAATTTTAAAATAGAAGGTTTTAATGAAGAAGTAAAGGTAGTGCTTACAAATATTATGTGTGAATTTTGTGCATTTGGTTGATTTTTTCTGCATGATTGTTTAGAAATTAGTATGAATCCTGCAACAGTGCATCCTAGCAAAAACCCTGCTTTAACATTGGCTTGCACACAACATGAACACTAAGTAGTTGCTGCGCACACCGGATGACATCATGGCCTTTATGTCTCGCATTTTTCTTAGAAAAAGATGAGACAATGGACATTTCTTTTACTTGGCATTTATACAATTGTAACATTGTAGCAAAACATTGTTGTTTATTCTAGTTGAAAACTTGAGCTATTATTTAAAAAATATAACTCGCCATATAAGCAGAGATGCTGCCAGGGTGCGCGCATCATGCAAAATTTGTACGAATTCACGCACTTGGTAAGCAGTGATGCACGACAACTCCTGCAAATTAGTTTAAAGTCGCACATATAAAAATGTACTCTGTGCAGTATACAATTTTTATTTAACTGCTAACCCTTAAAGTGCTTTTCGCGGCATAAGTCGCTCCGCCAGTAGAAGTCTCGTAGCACTTGTCTTGTTATCGGTCTTTTTTCCGGTCGGCAACTGTTTACACATCGTTCGGCTTGATATAAACAGTTATTAAACTAAATTTGATTGGCACATTGGGCCCTTAAACAAGCATTCATGAAGGAAGTTTTACAAATGCATGTTTAAAGTAAGGGCCCGTAGAAAATCCAAAATGGCTGACTCGCAACATGGTTCATCTTCAGAATGACGATTTTGTTCGGCAAATATTGCTCGATTACAGCGATGATGACAATGATTTTAAAGTTTTGAAGTATATGAGAATATTGGAGCCCAGAAAGTGTTACTGGAAATACCTGAGTAATTTTGAACCTGAAAATGATGCTGAATATTAGTCCGATGTACTAGCTGGTTGGACAAAGACAGCATGCCAGTCAACCCCCTATTAAGCGGACCTTCGAAATTAAATGTCAAAAGGGCAGAATACTAAGCCTAATTAAAGTACATGCAATTTAAAAGTTGAGTGCAATTTTTCATTTCTTTTCTCAAACAATTCTGCCTTGAGGGATCTTGTGCTACAAAACTATATAACACTCTAAGGGTTAAGATAAATTGTATAAATAAAAATCTAAAAAGAAATTAAAAAGTAAGGATATTTATTTTTAATCAGAATAACTCTGTCTGAACAAGCTGACTATGGAATTTATGGAGTTAAAACCCTAATACAAAATTGTGGAGCAGATCAGAAATCTGGCATACATGTTGTAGTCAGCAAAGCACTGATTCAGGAAAGTGAAACTTTGGCAGAGCTCTTGTTAGTGAAAAATATTATTTTGGAGCAGAGATATTCAACAAGCAATACATATGAGCTGCTGAAAATTGTACATAACAACCATAAAGAACATTTTTCCAACTTGTTCAAGCTGGCTTAGCTAGCTATGCATATGTGAAAGTGGGTTCTCAGCACAGAACAATATTCATACACAGATAAGGAACAAATTAAGCTCAGAAATGATCAACAGATTAATGCTTATACAACTAGAGGAGACATCTTTAGAGGATTTTGATTTCAATAGAGCACGAAGAAAGAAAGAGAAGGATAATTGTGTGTTAGGTAAATATTGAACTATGGCCATTTCCTTCTCCCCCTCATTTTGTTTCTACTCCCCCCCTATTTTGGTGACAAGGGGGGAGCTCCCCCCTTTAGATAAAATCCTGGCAGCATCTCTGAAAAAGAGGGGGAACTGCTTTCATTTGTGATTTTACAAATTATACTGTTTTGCTCAGAGGCTTACACTTTACCTTAAAATCACAGTGGATCATGGTTATTGTAAGGAAACTCCAAGGACTGTCAAATGTGTAGGTCATTGTAAGGAAACTCCAAGGACTGTCAGATGTGTAGGTCATTGTAAGGAAACTCCAAGGACTGTCAAATGTGTAGGTCATTGTAAGGAAACTCCAAGGACTGTCAGATGTGTAGGTCATTGTAAGGAAACTCCAAGGACTGTCAGATGTGTAGGTCATTGTAAGGAAACTCCAAGGACTGTCAGATGTGTAGGTCATTGTAAGGAAACTCCAAGGACTGTCAGATGTGTAGGTCATTGTAAGGAAACTCCAAGGACTGTCAGATGTGTAGGTCATTGTAAGGAAACTCCAAGGACTGTGAGACTGTCAAATGTTTACGTCATTGTAAGGAAACACCAAGGACTGTCAAATGAGTAGGTCATTGTAAGGAAACACCAATTACTGTCAAATGAGTATGTCATTGTAAGGAAACACCAAGGACTGTCAAATGAGTAGGTCATTGTAAGGAAACTCCAAGGACTGTGAGACTGTCAAATGAGTAGGTCATTGTAAGGAAACTCCAAGGACTGTCAGATGTTTAGACTATTGTATGGAAACTCCAAGGACTGTCAAATGTGTTGGCTATTGTAAGGAAACTCCAAGGACTGTCAGATGTTTAGGCTATTGTATGGTAACTCTAAGGACTCTCAAATGTGTTGGCTATTGTAACGAAGATCCAAGGACTGTCAGATGTGTAGGCTAATAAACTCATAATGAGCAGAATCAATACATATATTTATGTATACAGAATATACATGCTGACCTTAATAAGGTTTTTGTTATAGTTTACTAATTCTAATTACAAATTGGTTGCACTGGATTGTGATGTCCTATGGATCAATCTTTTGCAATTTCTGGATTATTTTCTTCTGAACTGAAGCTCACTTCATGTTCAGTGTCATCAGGATCTTGGATGCTTGGATACAGAAAATTGTCTGAATATTGTTTAAAAGTAAATTAAAAGATCTTGAATTCCCAGGCTTTGAGTTGACATAACATTCTCATACTTCAGCAGGGACCCTGCTCTGAATTCTCATATTTGATTGGCTAATGTAAAGTTATAGACCAATCAAAAGTCAGAATTGAGAGTTGAATCACTGTCTGAGCATGAGAATTTTCATAAACACTGATTACACTTTCTTTAAGCAGGCTTGCTGTTGGTAATTTAAATTTGACAAATTCGTCTTACTACCAGACCTGGGATTAATTACTTTCAAATGTACCCGAATAAAGTTCATTTACTTTTTAAGCATTTGGGGCAGAGTAATAATTTAAATGACATTACTTTATGAAACATTATTAATTAGTTTATATTTCTTTCGATAAAAGCACAAACAATATTATAGTGTACTAGTATTATGGATTGTAAGAGTGACAGTTAAATATATGTGTCATCATAACTGAAAGTATTTTACATTTTGAAGACAAACTTTATACATAGAGGTAGACTCCAATTGAATATTTTTTTTATTTCAATACCTATCAAACTGTTTATTATTTTCATTCATTCTGGGACCTTTGTTGGTCATGTACGAGGTCACAGCAAAAAGGTACTGATATTCACTGAATTCTATTTAAGTATTATAATCTGATTTAAAAATAATACTAGATTTTTAATCTTATACACAAAACACATTGTATTCTTCAACTGCAATCGGAGAGCCGTGGTTGCTCATTGTGTCCCTGGGAAGGGCATTTAACTCGCATTTCCTTGGCATAATACATGTATATCCAATAATGTGTTAAAAGTATGGTTAAAATCAGCAAAAATAAATCAACTGCAAATAGTTTCAATTTTTTTCTTCATGTGTATATACAATGACTGTAACTTCTCATAATTGTCATGAGCAGATGGTATATCTTGTAGAACCACAATATTTGCCAAAATTAAAACAAAGAAATGAAGTCATTTGTAAAATTGTAGTCATGCCATTTTTTTTATTATATACTTAAGTGTGAAATATAGAAACTTGTTGGCGAAATAATTTTCATATTTTTTTCATTCCAATATTTTCACATGTGAAAAATATTCTTTATATTTTCACATGTGAAAATACAAGATTTCCCATCATGCCATGTGACACTTGATTGTGTGTGCCTACAGAAGTTATGCCTGCAGCAAGAAAAAGAAGCACATTGTGAGCTAAAACAAATAAATAGAAACTGCATTACATTTCAGACATGGAAATTAATTTTTGCTGAATAAATTTGACTCGACTCTGTTCACGCCTTTATGTAGTTATTCCCTCTTACTTCCTTGACAACAATGATAACCAGCTGTGTTGCATTTCTGAATCAGACTTGTTTTGTGGTCAGATATGATCAAATAGTTGTCAAAATGTCACAAATGTAATCTGCTGTGACAGATTAGGTCATCCCAATCCTACCACTCTCTTAAGTCACTAATATTTGTATGATCAATCTATGAAAGTGATGTGAATTTACGGTGTTGTGTTGTGCTGAAGAGTGGGTTTAATCTTCTAAGCTTTAATTCTGGTGCAAGTTTGGTATATAATAAGAAGAAAATGTTCTTTTCCTGTGCAAATACCGGATATATTTCATCTTGTGGTACCAAAAACGATATATTTTTGTACACACGATGAAATATACCCGGTATTAATGTAGGAAAAGAAAATATCCTCTATGTATCAAATGCCAAAAAAAACCCCCTCTAACTACATACCTGTTTATCATTAAATTTTGAAAGAATTTAAAATTAGTGCATGTTCTAACCATATGTTTATGCAAAAAATATGTTGTAATTAGACAATAATCTTGATTACAGACTAATTTTGAGTGTAATTGATTAAATTACATTTACCGTATATACTCCCTTTTAAGTTGGATTCAACTGCAAACTGCATAGACCCTGATCTACCATTGCATAATGCACCAGCAGATCTGATTCTTCACAGTTTGTTAGGAATTGGAATTATTGGTAGAAAAAATATGGAACCTGATTTTCTGGTGCATTATGCAACAGCAGATCAGTGTCTTTGCAGTTTTTTTAGGAATTGGAATTATTGGTAGAACAAATATAGAACCTGATTTTCTGGTGCATTATGCAACAGCAGATCAGTGTCTATCTTATTGCAGATGAACCCAACATATATGCTTATATATTGTACTTGTAATTTAAACACTGTCTGACTACTACACTCCGTTCTGTCTGTTTTATGGGATTAGTTGAAACTTTCACATTTAGCTCCATTTCTAAGGCATGATTGCAAACACAGTCATGGAACTTCATGACTAAGTTTCTTTGGAGGAATAAGCCTAATCACAAGCAGTCAATATCTCAAACGGAAACTTAGATTTGTAGAAATCATTGTGCAGACACATTTATAATACAGACGGGTCTCCCATTCTGTTTTTTTTTTCAGAGGAAAGCTCTGATCAGAATGACTCGCAAGGAGAAAATGATGGCTATAAACCAGGCATTGCCAATGGTAACAACAGAGGGCGCCAAAAATCACAGAGCCCAGAGCCTTCTCGTGACAGCGTTACAAAACACAGAGATGAGACAAAAGAGATTGATACTCTTATACAGCAGTTTCAGCAAGAGAGGTAGGGATTACTTTCAGCATCAGTTAATCTCACATGTGGGCTTTTTCATTGAATAAGTATATTGACATGGAGTTTTCACCAGAAGACTTCATATAATGTCCAGTTGGTCTTAAATGAAAATGGTGCCGATCCGACTTCCAATATGGCCACCACAGCAGCCATCTTGAAAATCTTGTTATTGTTACTCCTGAATGGAAGACATATCTTTAAATTATTGTTATCTCTACTCCTCCCAAATGGATGGTTATATCAATATGGGGTTTTCACCAATAGCCTTCTTATGATAACTAGTTGGTCCTAATTGAAAATGGAGCCAGTCGTACATATAATATGGTTGATACAATGACTGTCTTAAAAATTTTGTTGTCACTACTCCCCCAGAATGTATGATCATTATGACATGGGGTTTTCACCGAAAGACTTCTAATGATGTCTACTTTTTCCTTAATGAAAATAGTGACAAGCTGACATCCAATATGTGCACCACAGCTGCTAATTTGAAAATGTTATTGCTGAAGAATATCAGAGATGGTCTCAAAACTCAACAGTTAAAAGGAAGAAATGGTCTTATCTTGAATTCCTGGAAATTCTTTTCACCCTGTAGAGCATCAGTCCCTTCGAGGGACTCTTGTTAGAATATAGCCAAGACTTATGTTTTCAGACTGACTGTTTACCCAGTCAAATTGTAGCTTTCATACTGGTTTGTATTTAATTGCCAAGCTGTACTGATAGGTCACTCTTGTTGGCCTATAAGATCTGGCATCACCAGTCTGCTTGTAGTAACAATAAATAGAGGATATCTACATTTTTTTTAGTAGACAGAAGGAAATATTTCACGAGTGAAGTGGGAAACATTGTTTTGTCATGAGTGGCAAAATCACAACTGACGATACAAAATCTTTCCACTTCACGAGTTCCTGGTTACAATAGCAGTGGGGGTGGGGGTGATGTTGAGTTGAAAACTGGTGAATCAAAACCTCATACAGGTGAAAAGCAGGGTATTCACCGAAGGACATTGCATCTAAACAGTTTGCCTGTCCTAAGATCCTAAAAATTGCCCTGTTGCGGCTTACAAGGTTTTCTCTAGTTGTCATTTAGAAAGTATTAATCTCCCTTTTATCCCACTCTGAATCTCTGTTGGCATCATAATTAATTTGGTACAAATGCCAGCCTTTAGGGGAACATTTACTGTGGACAATTATGAAAGATATAGCATACAAAGATAACCTTCCTGGACAAAAAAATAACCACAGTGCACAAAAATCTATTTGCACGAAACTTCTTCATGCTGGAATAGCCCCTACAACAATTCAACAATTTACAGGTCACAAAAATGTGCAAAGCATGAACAAGTAGCCTAACTTGACATGCAAAAGGAAATGAGTAACATTCTCTGTAACAAATCTGTATCGTCAAATTCCGACAATTTGTCTAATTCCATTGTAAATAACGGTCAAAATAATGCTGTCATTCCCGGGCCAAGTTCCCATCTGAGTCTGTCACATTCTCCCACCAGAAACAGATCAACTGCTATCAACCTAATTTCCAGAGTCATTCAGCTGATGAAATCTTCCATGATGCAAAATAATAGGTTAATTTACTGGAATGAACTGAAATCAAGTTTTTTCTTTATTTATTTTACATGTTCACTGAAAATTTTTCCAGTACACGAAAATGATTTTAAACTCTTTTATGAGAGTTAAGTAAAAATTGGGTAAGCACAGAACCACAAACAAAGATCAGATGGATAACAAATATTTACCAGAACAAATCAAATTGTATATATGGTATTACTTGTGATAGACTAAAATTCTTCGTGAAGTGGAATTTAAAAAGAATGTGTGTAGCAGTTATTTAGATAGAGTACATGTTGGTGGAATTTAAAAAGATAGTGTGAGGCAGTTATTTACATAGAGTGCATGTTGGTGGAATTTAAAAAGTGTATATAGAAGTTATTTCGATATAGTACATATGGGTGGAATTTAAAAAGTGTATAGAAGTTATTTAGATAGAGTACATGTGGGTGGAATTTGAAAAAAGAGTGTGTAGCAGTTATTTAGACAGAGTGCATGTGTGTGGAATTTGAAAAAAGAGTGTGTAGCAGTTATTTAGATAGAGTACATGTGGGTGGAATTTGAAAAAAAAGTGTATAGCAGTTATTTAGACAGAGTACATGTGGGTGCAATTTAAAAAGATAGTGTGTAGCAGTTATTTAGACAGAGTACATGTGGGTGGAATTTAAAAAGTGTATAGCAGTTATTTAGACAGAGTACATGTGGGTGGAATTTAAAAAGATAGTGTGTAGCAGTTATTTAGACAGAGTACATGTGGGTGGAATTTAAAAAGTGTATAGCAGTTATTTAGACAGAGTACATGTGGGTGGAATTTGAAAAGAGAGTGTGTAGCAGTTATTTAGATATAGTACATAAAGAGTGTGTGTAGCAGTTATTTAGACAGAGTACATGTGGGTGGAATTTAAAAAGTGTATAGCAGTTATTTAGACAGAGTGCATGTGGGTGGAATTTAAAAAGAGAGTGTGTAGCAGTTATTTAGACAGAGTACATGTGTGTGGAATTTAAAAAGTGTATAGCAGTTATTTAGACAGAGTACATGTGGGTGGAATTTGAAAAGAGAGTGTGTAGCAGTTATTTAGATAGAGTACATGTGGGTGGAATTTAAAAAAAGAGTGTGTAGCAGTTATTTAGATATAGTACATGTGGGTGGAATTTAACAAGTGTATAGCAGTTATTTAGACAGAGTACATGTGGGTGGAATTTGAAAAGAGAGTGTGTAGCAGTTATTTAGATAGAGTACATGTGGGTGGAATTTGAAAAGAGAGTGTGTAGCAGTTATTTAGATATAGTACATGTGGGTGCAGTTTAAAAAGTGTATAGCATTTATTTAGACAGAGTACATGTGGGTGGAATTTGAAAAAAGAGTGTAGCAGTTATTTAGATAGAGTACATGTGGGTGGAATTTAAAAAGATAGTGTGTAGCAGTTATTTAGACAGTGCATGTGGGTGGAATTTAAAAAGAGAGTGTGTAGCAGTTATTTAGATAGAGTACATGTGGGTGGAATTTAAAAAGTGTATAGCAGTTATTTAGACAGAGTACATGTGGGTGGAATTTGAAAAGAGAGTGTGTAGCAGTTATTTAGATATAGTACATGTGGCTGGAATTTAAAAAGTGTATAGCAGTTATTTAGACAGAGTACATGTGGGTGCAATTTAAAAAGAGAGTGTGTAGCAGTTATTTAGATAGAGTACATGTGGGTGGAATTTAAAAAAAGTGTGTAGCAGTTATTTAGACAGAGTACATGTGGGTGGAATTTGAAAAAAGAGTGTGTAGCAGTTATTTAGATAGAGTACATGTGGGTGGAATTTAAAAAGAGTGTGTAGCAGTTATTTAGACAGTGCATGTGGGTGGAATTTAAAAAGAGAGTGTGTAGCAGTTATTTAGATAGAGTACATGTGGGTGGAATTTAAAAAGTGTATAGCAGTTATTTAGACAGAGTACATGTGGGTGGAATTTGAAAAGAGAGTGTGTAGCAGTTATTTAGATAGAGTACATGTGGGTGAAATTTAAAAAGTGTATAGCAGTTATTTAGACAGAGTACATGTGGGTGGAATTTAAAAAGAGAGTGTGTAGCAGTTATTTAGATAGAGTACATGTGGGTGGAATTTAAAAAGTGTATAGCAGTTATTTAGACAGAGTACATGTGGGTGCAATTTAAAAAGAGAGTGTGTATCAGTTATTTAGATAGAGTACATGTGGGTGGAATTTAAAAAGATAGTGTGTAGCAGTTATTTAGACAGAGTACATGTGGGTGGAATTTAAAAAGTGTATAGCAGTTATTTAGACAGAGTACATGTGGGTGGAATTTGAAAAGAGAGTGTGTAGCAGTTATTTAGATATAGTACATGTGGGTGGAATTTAAAAAGTGTGTAGCAGTTATTTAGACAGAGTACATGTGGGTGGAATTTAAAAAGAGTGTGTAGCAGTTATTTAGATAGAGTACATGTGGGTGGAATTTAAAAAGTGTATAGCAGTTATTTAGACAGTGCATGTGGGTGGAATTTAAAAAGAGAGTGTGTAGCAGTTATTTAGATAGAGTACATGTGGGTGGAATTTAAAAAGTGTATAGCAGTTATTTAGACAGAGTACATGTGGGTGGAATTTGAAAAGAGTGTGTAGCAGTTATTTAGATATAGTACATGTGGGTGAAATTTAAAAAGTGTATAGCAGTTATTTAGACAGAGTACATGTAGGTGGAATTTAAAAAGAGAGTGTGTAGCAGTTATTTAGATAGAGTACATGTGGGTGGAATTTAAAAAGTGTATAGCAGTTATTTAGACAGAGTACATGTGGGTGCAATTTAAAAAGAGAGTGTGTAGCAGTTATTTAGACAGAGTACATGTGGGTGGAATTTAAAAAGATAGTGTGTAGCAGTTATTTAGACAGAGTACATGTGGGTGGAATTTAAAAAGTTTATAGCAGTTATTTAGACAGAGTACATGTGGGTGGAATTTGAAAAGAGAGTGTGTAGCAGTTATTTAGATATAGTACATGTGGGTGGAATTTAAAAAGTGTGTAGCAGTTATTTAGACAGAGTACATGTGGGTGGAATTTAAAAAGAGTGTGTAGCAGTTATTTAGATAGAGTACATGTGGGTGGAATTTAAAAAGTGTATAGCAGTTATTTAGACAGAGTACATGTGGGTGCAATTTAAAAGAGAGTGTGTAGCAGTTATTTAGATAGAGTACATGTGGGTGGAATTTAAAAAGTGTATAGCAGTTATTTAGACAGAGTACATGTGGGTGGAATTTAAAAAGAGAGTGTGTAGCAGTTATTTAGATAGAGTACATGTGGGTGGAATTTAAAAAGTGTATAGCAGTTATTTAGACAGAGTACATGTGGGTGCAATTTAAAAAGAGAGTGTGTAGCAGTTATTTAGATAGAGTACATGTGGGTGGAATTTATAAAGTGTATAGCAGTTATTTAGACAGAGTACATGTGGGTGGAATTTGAAAAGAGAGTGTGTAGCAGTTATTTAGATAGAGTACATGTGGGTGGAATTTAAAAAGTGTATAGCAGTTATTTAGACAGAGTACATGTGGGTGCAATTTAAAAAGAGAGTGTGTAGCAGTTATTTAGATAGAGTACATGTGGGTGGAATTTAAAAGAAGTGTGTAGCAGTTATTTAGACAGAGTACATGTGGGTGGAATTTGAAAAAAGAGTGTGTAGCAGTTATTTAGATAGAGTACATGTGGGTGGAATTTAAAAAGATAGTGTGTAGCAGTTATTTAGACAGTGCATGTGGGTGGAATTTAAAAAGAGAGTGTGTAGCAGTTATTTAGATAGAGTACATGTGGGTGGAATTTAAAAAGAGAGTGTGTAGCAGTTATTTAGATAGAGTACATGTGGGTGGAATTTAAAAAGTGTATAGCAGTTATTTAGACAGAGTACATGTGGGTGCAATTTAAAAAGATAGCGTGTAGCAGTTATTTAGATAGAGTACATGTGGGTGGAATTTATAAAGTGTATAGCAGTTATTTAGACAGAGTACATGTGGGTGCAATTTAAAAAGAGAGTGTGTAGCAGTTATTTAGACAGAGTACATGTGGGTGGAATTTAAAAAGAGTGTGTAGCAGTTATTTAGACAGAGTACATGTGGGTGGAATTTAAAAGAAGTGTATAGCAGTTATTTAGACAGAGTACATGTGGGTGGAATTTGAAAAGAGAGTGTGTAGCAGTTATTTAGATAGAGTACATGTGGGTGGAATTTAAAAAGAGTGTGTAGCAGTTATTTAGACAGAGTACATGTGGGTGCAATTTAAAAAGATAGTGTGTAGCAGTTATTTAGATAGAGTACATGTGGGTGGAATTTATAAAGTGTATAGCAGTTATTTAGACAGAGTACATGTGGGTGCAATTTAAAAAGAGAGTGTGTAGCAGTTATTTAGACAGAGTACATGTGGGTGGAATTTAAAAAGAGTGTGTAGCAGTTATTTAGACAGAGTACATGTGGGTGGAATTTAAAAGAAGTGTATAGCAGTTATTTAGACAGAGTACATGTGGGTGGAATTTGAAAAGAGAGTGTGTAGCAGTTATTTAGATAGAGTACATGTGGGTGGAATTTAAAAAGAGTGTGTAGCAGTTATTTAGATATAGTACATGTGGGTGGAATTTAAAAAGTGTATAGCAGTTATTTAGACAGAGTACATGTGGGTGGAATTTGAAAAGAGAGTGTGTAGCAGTTATTTAGATATAGTACATGTGGGTGGAATTTAAAAAGTGTATAGCAGTTATTTAGACAGAGTACATGTGGGTGCAATTTAAAAAGAGTGTGTAGCAGTTATTTAGATATAGTACATGTGGGTGGAATTTAAAAAGTGTGTAGCAGTTATTTAGACAGTACATGTGGGTGGAATTTGAAAAGAGAGTGTGTAGCAGTTATTTAGATAGAGTACATGTGGGTGGAATTTGAAAAGAGAGTGTGTAGCAGTTATTTAGACAGAGTACATGTGGGTGGAATTTAAAAAGTGTGTGTAGCAGTTATTTAGATATAGTACATGTACTACAGTTTAATTTTCTGTTAGAGAGATCTTATCAACCAAGTATAAAAGATTTTTTCCTATCAGACATCCAGTTATCACAACTCCTTTTAAATGGATTGTCTTGTCAGCGTAGAGTTTTCACTAAAAGATTTCGTGTGATGACTATTTGATCCTGAATGAAAATGGTACTGATCTGACGTCAAATATGGCTTCCAAGCAACCATCTTTGAAAATCTTGCTATTGTTACTGCTCCTCAGAAGAAAGTCATATCAGCATGGGGTTTACATGGATGTCTGGTTGATCTTAAATGAAAATTGTGCTGATCAGAGATCCAATATGGCCACCACAGTGTCCACCATGAAAATCTTGTTGTCGCTACTTGTCATAGCTGGAAAGTCATATCGACATTGTGTTTTCACCAGAAGACTTCATATGATGTCTTGTTGGTCCTAAATGAAACGGTGGCAATTTTGGTGACTCCCAATATGGTCATCATTACAGCCATCTTGATAATGTTGTTATCACTACTCCTAAATGGAAAGTCATTTTGACATGGGCTTTCACCAGAAGACTAATTGTGATATCTGGTTGGTCCATATTCCTCAATGAAAATGGTGCTGAACAGTCTGCAAATAAGGCCACCATGGCAGCCAGCTTGAAAATCTTGTTATCGCTACTCCTAATGGAAAGTCATATCAACATGGGGCCAGGAAATGCTTAGAAATCGAAGGTTTAAAGGTCAAAGTTTAAGATCAAAGATGACAGCCATTTAACTATAAAGCAGGGCTTAGTGGTTGAGCTTTTTGGATATTGCAATATCTTCATTTGACATGGAATATATCTTGAAATTGTAGGAAGAGTTCATGTGGTTATTATCCCTGGACTTTCCAAGAAACATTTTATTGAATACAATCTGTATGTTTGTACATACAATAATATGTGCATATGTAATGTCTGTGAACTTCTACTACATCATTAAAGGTAGATACATTAAACTTGGATCAGTGAAAGTCCTATGGATGCAGATTGTGCCAAGACTTTTAAAATTGTGATGATGCCCCAGGGAGTGGGGTTAATGGGGTAGGGGTGATTTTGCTTAAATTTTAGTTGTATATCTCACATGTCTGAGAAACGGCATTTGAGCAATGACCCAAATGCCAACATGTCAGACTGGCTCCCATGGTTGATGCCCCAGGGGCTCCTTTCCTACCCCAAGGAACTTTGCCCCTGTGTCAAACATGGAAACTATTGAGTACCCCACCTTATAACCATATATACACTTAATGGGCATGAAAAGACAAATCTATACATGCAGCTGACATTGACCTTAGGGTCCATTCCTACCCCCAGTGACTTAACCCCAGGGTCATAACTTGGAATCTATTGAGATTCCCATCCACTAGCCATATATACACTTGGCGGGCTTGAACAAACAAATATGCATGCAACTGCCATTGACCCATGAGTCCATTCCTACCCCCAGGGACTTGGACCCTTGGTTTAATCTTCAAAAATGTTAAGATCCTTTAACCATATAAACTGCAATAAAAACACTGAGCATGAAAATACAAATTTGTACATGCAACTGATATTGGTGTCAGTGTCCACTCTTACTCCCCCTCCAAAGGGATGTAGCCTTTGTTTAGTAGGGAACATTGAAGATCTGGAGACACCAGGGTCGCATAGATGTCAAGGTTACCATTGGTCAGTTGGTTAGAAATGTTTAGAGGTCACCTTGTCTCATCATCCTTTAAATATATTCATTATTTGGATCTTAAGTTTAAAAGTTCCCAGAGATGATGGATTTAAAGTTACAAGGTTTAGGTCACAATGACTTTTGCAGTATTTGTCACAGGTAAGACAAGAAAATGAAGTTCTTTATTAGAAAAGTAAATTATGTCAGACAAGGCATGTAAGTCATCCAGGTTAAAAGTCTTTTTTTCTATATTACAGGACCAATCTGGTGCAGGAAATAGAAGCAGAAGACAAAAATCGAAAATGGTACTATGACCAAATAGAGATGTTGACACGGAAAATTAGGTCTTTACCAGTCACTGATTCGGTTAGTACATGGTCTTTCTATTTTGAACAGAATCATTATAGAATTGGGCAAACCTTCTAATCAAAAAGCTTCTCTATAACACAATTTTACTGCTACTTTCATAGGACTTAAACACTGCATTTTGTGGAACCCATTTATTATCAAGGCAAGAAATAGGGGACATACAGTATTATAAATGTTATTGGATAATTACTAGTGTTTGTACAAGGCTTGCACAATGGACATTGTATTTCATATGAATGGGTCTAAAGAATTGTATAATATTTATATACATAGTAGAGAGGAAATTGTGTTTACTGTTTACAATGCACATTTCAGTCCTTAAATAGACGCAATAAATTCTTTGCTGTACTTGATCCTGCATGTAATACGAGATCCCTTTCTTGCAGATGCTTATTGATAAGTAAAAGAGTGTTTATGATCTCACCATATATTACATACTTTATTGTATTTCAGTTCAAACAAAGTTTAGTCTTCAGTTGAATGGATTGTTTTGGTTCCATGGAAAATGTAATAAAAGGAATCAGCTATATGTTTAAATTGTTCTTGCAAGAAGATTAAAGACAAGTAATGAAATATCATAAACATAAGATAAATTTCAAATACTGTGGATATCGGCACATAATGATGTTTGATTTCAGATACTGTGGAATTTCGCCACATAATGATGCTTGAATTCAAAAATACTGTGGAGTATCACAACATAATGATGTTTGAGGTATAATATTGTGGAATATCACCACATAATGATGTTTGAGGTATAATACTGTGGAATATCACAACATAATGATGTTTGAGGTATAATATTGTGGAATATCACTACATAATGATGTTTGAGGTATAATATTGTGGAATATCACCACATAATGATGTTTGAGGTATAATACTGTGGAATATCACCACATAATGATGTTTGAGATGAAATACAAGGAGGGAGGTAGCCATTTGAAACTGGAATCTGTGTAAAATTCCATCTTAGAGGAATGATAGGATAGCTGGAAAGATTATGGATACTGATTATAGTTTGTAAGTCAGAAGTGGGGTTTTTTTTATCCCAAAATTGTTAAAGAAATATTTGGGCTATTGTAATACCTCTGTCTATCCATCTGTCCATCCATCAGTCCCTAACTTCTAAACCATTGGATGGAAATTTGCCAAACTTAGTAGGCAAATGGCCTATATGGTAACCATATGTGAGAGAGGTACAGTTTATTTGCTACCACTTCAGTCACTGAGATGGGGTCATAGGTCAGATACACATAAATTGTGATTACATTGACAATTTAATTACTTTTTGACCCAACTTCAAACATGCAGTAATAGCAAGACACATACTATATGTAATGTAGGAATGTTGGTATTGAGACTTCTGAGTTAGCGTGGGGTAGCTGTAATATTGGGGCTTCTGAGTTGGGGTGGGGTAGCTGTAATATTGGGACTTCTGAGTTAGGGTGGGGTAGCTGTAATGTTGGGACTTCTGAGCTTAGGTGGGTTAGCTGTAATATGTAGTAAAAAGTGGGGATTTGTCATGGCAAGCCCGGACTTTGCTAGTGTGTGTGTGTGTGCCTCAAGCTGACAGAAATGTAGTACTTGTGTGTACATACCTGTTGCATATTCATCTACATGTATATGAAACTAGCAGTTAAAGATCATGTATTTAACCATTCATTCGATGTATCTTAAGGAAAACTTCAACCTTACCCCATGTAGGTCACTGTGACCTTGATTTTGCTGATTGATTGTATTGTATGCTTATCATCGCCATTACTGTTCTTGCTAAGAAACTTGGTTTGTGAGCATAGTACACTTCTCTACTAGGTTACTGTCACTCATATTTCATGTATAACTGACTTTTGATTTTTTGGGTACTAATTGTCATTTCTGTACTGGTTTGTTTTGGGGAGCCATACAATTAGGTGAAGATTCTCGAGATGTAAGTCTGTGATTTCTAACCGCCATTTCAAAACGTAAATCACGGTAACCTGTATCTAACATGTTAAAGCTTTTGACTGTTAGGTGGGGGTCTTTGTGTTATTGGCATGATTCTACTTTACATTCTTAATTTTGACCTTTAACTTAGTTTATTCCCATTTTCTCTCTGTTTTGTCCTGTTTTGACAAGACGGAGGGGTACATTTAGGAGCTTAGAGTGAATCCTGGCTAATTGCTTAAAAATATTTTGATAGTAATGATGATTCATTAAACAGTGCTTGGCTGTGTTTTGAGCTTGAGTATTGATGAGGATGGTATAGAACTGTTGTTAGTTCTACTTGAGTGATAAGTGTTTGATGTTGTTTGAAGTATAAGCTGAAGGAAATTAGAAAATCATGACTCATCTGTTATGTTGAGGTGAGAAGGCATGACATCATTTGGTGTTTCTCACCTTCATTCTTAATGACAGGTTCATGTTTTTTCTGCTCTTTGTAGCCAGTTTGATATATGTGCTTTGGCACACAGTCTGTAATTGATTTCTATGTTAAGGTCAGGCTTGGAGTATGGCCAAATGAAGAAAGGCTGTATACTGAAGTATAGTGTTTTGTATATTGAACATCTAGAATATGGAACCATAATTTTGGCCCTGTATACAAGTCCAAACTTACTTTAGTCCTTCCATTGTTAAAAAGTCGTACATTATGAATTTATATCAAAGATACAAGGCTTGAAAGTACACTGTATATTAAAGTTTTATATTTCCGAAGAACAAATAGATTTAGTTATCTGTGTGTGGAATATTATAATCTTTATCATAGATTTGAGGGAGTGTTTCAGACTGCTGGACTGCTTTTCAGATGTTGTGGCCTTTTTTTTAAGAAGAGCAAGCAGCATTTATGATATAAAATTTAGGTGTCAGCTTGAGTAACTGTATTGGATCACCAGTGCAAATCCCATGCTTGTTACTGCATATTCCAATGCTCACACACACACACACATGTGCAGACATACATATTGCAAGCTCTTGGAAGCAGAATACAAGAGATCCTGTATAAAAAGGCCATAGTGCTGGAGAATTCTCTGAAAACAAATGTCAATCATTATTGGTCTAGTTTAGTAAGGTATCATGTAAATTGTCAACATATATTTCTCCAAAGGATGAAGAGGGGTGGGGGTTGGGGGTGGAATCAGACAGGACATAAGACATTTCTTGTATTAAGTATATACATTTTGAAGCCAGACAGTAAACAAATTATCATTAGAACATAACCCATTTTATAAACTAATTGAGATGCTCAAATCCAGTTAATTTGAAGCTATTTCATAAAGAAAACATCTTGATCAGGAATATGATGATGTGTGATTAAGTGAAATAAAGCTTAGGGCATGCGAAAGCTAAAAGAGCTTGTTCAACCAGACAAATGATTTTCAGATGTTAAATGATGAAAATAATAACAAGAAATGTTCATTGAAATGTAACTTGAATGATGCAATAAGGTAAAAAAAATTTCTACATTATTTTTCCCTAGTACTCTTCATAACAATTGCACAAGTTTTGCTGAAATATTCCATTCTTTACTCTTCATAACAATTGCACAAGTTTTGCTGAAATATTCCATTCTTTGCTCTTCATAACAATTGCACAAGTTTTGCTGAAATATTCCATTCTTTACTCTTCATAACAATTGCACAAGTTTTGCTGAAATATTCTTTACCCAACAAAGGTCTGATCTAAGTCTAATCAACACGACCATCTTTAAAATGATTAAACCACCTCAAAATTGTAGGATATGACAGAATTACATCCACAAACTTTATCTAAGTCGACCTTGAAATCACTCAGAAGTACCCTAAGAGTGCCTGGATTTTACAGAATTATTCTTCAACATTTTTACATCACCGTCATTTACCTATGTTACATCACATGCATATTATCTGCAGTTGTCCTGTGTGCTGCACATGCAGCTGCAGATAATTTTATAAAATGTTATTTTCTGTATCTCTTGGCTTGAAATTTATTGATGGGTTCAAAGAAACAAAAAAGTTATAACAAAATATTTCTAACTTTTCAAATACTCTTCATATTGCAGTTACAATCAGTAATTGAAAGTAGCACATGTTGCTGTGGAAGTAGCTCAGTTATTTTATACTTTAACCTAATTTTACAACATTAAGACCAAAATACCACTGTTTACAAGTGTCAAGCACATGAGTGAAACATCAGAAGTTATTTTTGTATGGGTATTCATCGTTGAAAAAAAAGGAAGATGGAGGGTAGAGAACATGTGAAAAGTGAAGTTACCTAATAGAGAATATGAAAGAGACAAGTGCAGAACAGGATTTTTGCTGAAATCGAAAGAGGAGTACAGGTAGCTTGATTTTTATGAGGATTACTGACTGTTCTGTTTAAAACTTTATGTTGATTTAGATACATTTATGTTGATTTAGATACATTTATGTTAATTTAGATACATTTTTACCCTTCAGTTTGTGAGCTTGCAGTTTTCTAGTTTAGTTAACCTTTACAGTTGAATAAATGTGACTGTTATCAATTAAGTCATGTATCAGAATGTTTTGTTACTATTTCTTTGCTTTTCATCTTGGCCCAAAGTTGGTTTGGGCAAATAATAAATTAATAATAAATTAATCATTGGTTGTTTTGGTGTGTCTTGGTTGTTTTGGTGTGTCTTCAATAGAATGGCTTGCACATGACTTTCAGCTAATTTAACCTCGGGAACTGGTGTGGCAAATTAGAAGATGGAGTACCATGAAATGAAGTTTGTGTTGGGATTTGCAGTAGCTTCTGTAGGTCATCAATTTGTTTGCTGTTATTGTCCATCTTTATTTAAAGAAATCTATAAATAATTAACTCAATACATTCAGAAAAGAGATCAAAATCATTCTCCAACATTATTGTACTAAGTACACAAATGGTAACTGGCGCATGGGTTATTTTTTTTTTTTAATTTTTATTTTGAAAGTTAAGACCTTATTAAGGTAATAAATATATATTGAAAAACTCAATATTATATCTGTGTAACAGTTAATTGGATCATGTTCCAAGTCTGTTAGATTATGAGAAAATGTCTTAAAGATTAAGAAATTTGTTATCATAATCAATTACTTACTTATATTCATTTCCACTCCATCATTTATGAAAGACTTTATGGATTAAACTCAAATTTGGTATGAGGTTTTACATTAAAAAGACCTTGGTCAAGTTCGATTTTCACAATTTTCTGTCAAAATTCAGCAGTTATAGCCCCTGTTTGACTTAGCACTTGGCCCTTCAAAATTGTTTCTGCTCACAGACCTTTGTAGGACTTCATGGATTGAAATCAAATTTACTTAGAGGTTTTACATTAAGGAGACCTGGGGCAAGTTTGTATTTCACCATTTTCAAGCAAAATATAATGGAGTTATGGCCCTTGTATGACATGAAACTTGGCCATTGAATTTCATATTTGCTTTGGAACTTTTGAAGTTACTTAAAAGATTGAGATCATATTTGGTATGGGACTTTACATTAAAAGAAATTTTTGTCAGGTTTGATTTTCACTGTTTTCTGGAAAACTTGTACAGAATTATTGCCCCATAAAATTTTCACTTCATTTTCTGCTCATGGACTGAACCAAATTTGATATGAGGCATTATATTAGGAAGGCTTAGGTCAAGTTTGATTTTTAATGTTTCTTTCAATTATTTTTTGGGAGTTACAGCCGCTTGCTTGACTCTGAACTTTGCTCTTTAATTGCATCATATTGGTGGGGGCATCCATTATGTATGGACACATTTCTAGTGAAATAATGAGAAGCAAATAAAAATGTAATTGAATAAGGAAATTGTTAAAGCAGAGGATTGGTTGAATCTGTTAATTCTTATGTTGTGTTAATAAGACAGTTACTTTACAAAATGGGAAGAGGCTGTATAGAACAGCTGTGCTTTATAATCAGCCTGTGCAGGAAATTGGTTTTGACAGAATAGAGCATGTGTTTGCTCTGTGTGGCAATCCCTCCTAACAGGGTATGTGGTGATAAGATACTATCAATGTTTTTTTAAATTTTGTTTGTATTTCTTTATCATTTCTGCACTGGGTATCACAGCAAGTAATATTAGATCAGAGGGGGAAAATAATCATTGAATAGACAGATATATATGCAAGACCACACAAACTGCAGACAAACAAGATCTAGATTTAAGTGAAGTGATGGCAGATCAGAGGCTGATCATGTGAAATTCTAACATATAGCAAAGTTATAGAGCCTGAGGAATTACCACATGATCCTACAAGCAACATTTAAGTTGTCACTGGCCTGCTTATGGATTGATGATGTTGGTCTGGAAGTCCTTCTGACTGTCCCTATGTCTGGCATCAACATTGAGGTTATTGTTTGGATCTAGATCATTTTCTCATTCACTATTGCTTGTAGAGTCACATCACTTGGTACATAGATGTTTCAAGAGGAGTAATACAGTCATCTGTGAAAACTAGGTCACTGTGACCTAAAAAGTATGAAAATCTCAGTTTGTATTTGTAAGAAAATTTTTAAAAAACTATGACATATTTTGAACTTGAAAACCACCAAACTAGTTAGGGCCTCGTTTGTCAATGAGCATCCTTACATAACTGCATTTCAAGTTTGTTCAAAGAATGCTAATCCGTGATTATATATGGCTGTCCTTCCTAAAAATAAAAACTTAACACCATTTTTACAAGTTCTCAAAAACTGTTGAACAATATGTAAATAAATTGACATAAAGCATCCTGGAATGAGGGCCTTTCAAATAGACCATGAGTTTAATGAGCCAATGAACTGAAGACAACAGTACAACTTTCCCCATTAGATACATTGCCATAAATTTAAGTAGCAACAAAAATGACAATTGTTTTACAGATCATGAAATTGTATACCCACAAAAATACATGAATTCACAGTAATCAACTTAACTGATGGCAGGCCTTGAGTTTAGTTGTATTTATGCTTGATTTTGGTTCAGGATGTCCTGAAATTGATCCACAGCAACAGTGGGGAAAAGTGTCTAAATGAAAACAACATAGACCCTGATCTGCCATCGCATAATGCGCTAGCAGATCAGGGTCTATTTTGTTTGTTCTACTGATTAGTCCTTACAAACTGCATAGACCCTGATCTGCTGCGCATTATGCGAATGCAGATCTGGGTCTGTGCAGTTTGCAGTTGGTAATGGATTATACGCGAGTATATATGGTAGGTGTCGAGATGCAGAGCCACTTGTTGATCAACCTAACTGGTCTAAACCTTTTGGTTAGGTGGTACGTGTGCAGGTTAGGTGGTATGTGCTTGACTTTGGAGTAAAAGGTCCAGGATTAGATACTCTGTTGCAGCTATATCTGCTCCCTTGTACATATCAGCAGAATATTTGAGAATGTAAATGAACACATGGTTAGATTGTTTGTTTGTAAATTCAGGGCGGGAAATTTCTAGAAACATTGTCTGTAGAGTAGTCAAAATCTGTTTCGAAATTAATGTTGTGCTATGAGTTCCATGATAGGTTCTTGTAACTTAACATCATGTGAGCTATGAGTTCCATGATGGGTTCTTGTGACTTAACATCATGTGAGCTATGAGTTCCATGATAGGTTCTTGTGACTTAACATCATGTGAGCTATGAGTTCCATGATAGGTTCTTGTGACTTAACATCATGTGAGCTATGAGTTCCATGATAGGTTCTTGTGACTTAACATCATGTGAGCTATGAGTTCCATGATAGGTTCTTGTGACTTAACATCATGTGAGCTATGAGTTCCATGATAGGTTCTTGTGACTTAACACCATGTGAGCTATGAGTTCCATGATAGGTTCTTGTGACTTAACATCATGTGAGCTATGAGTTCCATGATAGGTTCTTGTGACTTAACACCATGTGAGCTATGAGTTCCATGATAGGTTCTTGTGACTTAACATCATGTGAGCTATGAGTTCCATGATAGGTTCTTGTGACTTAACATCATGTGAGCTATGAGTTCCATGATAGGTTCTTGTGACTTAACATCATGTGAGCTATGAGTTCCATGATAGGTTCTTGTGACTTAACATCATGTGAGCTATGAGTTCCATGATAGGTTCTTGTGACTTAACATCATGTGAGCTATGAGTTCCATGATAGGTTCTTGTGACCTAACATTATTTGTGCTATGAGTTCCATGATAGGTTCTTGTGACTTAACATCATTTGAGCCATCCCAAGTATGAAGGTCCATGTGCATGGAAAAAAACCATAAATATCCATTTTTTTATTTAATTTCTGATTATTACCTAACAAAATATTCATTATATTTATGAATTTCAATACATTTTCTTGAATACCACAGTGCTCAAAAATCAGATAGCCCAATGTTATTTTCAAGTTGAAAGACTAGTAAATTATTAATATTTATCCCCATGTATGCCCCTTACACTTTTGAAGATTGTCTACTTGCTGTACTTCTACTGAACGCTGCAAACTTTGTGTACAAAGTGAAGCATGTGACATATGAATGGAGAACAGATTGTCTGGCTTACCTATAATTAGTGCTCACTTGGCTTTAACATATGTGATTCTACTGGCGGTAGGACAAAAATACCATTTTCAATGCCATCTACCGCACATACAGTTTATAGTTGAAATCTACCGCTTTTGAAAATTAACAGATTTTTTTAAATAAAAAAATTTATAAAAGAAAGAGGAGAAAAAACCCCACAATTTTACGCGTTCTATCCACACATTACAGAAACCAGCCAGAATCAGTCTACTGGGGACAGGAACTGTTCCAGCAGTCATTTCGACAGGTGTAATGATGCGGAGCTGAGTAAATGGATTAAGGCTAATATGTGTACACAACAAGCTGTTAGAATTTAGGCCAAATGCGTGATTTTTTAAAAAGTGTTATAAGTAATAAAGGGATGAAAGGTGGTCCATGATGGCTTTTGAGTCTTTGATTACAAATCGGCCATCCTTTGGCGTAGGTGAGATAAAAAGTAAAGACTGACCCAAAGATGATTTCGGCATGAACACTTGAGTAAGTAATGCAACACTGGTTAAAGGTATTAAGTGGCACCTATGAACAACATAAAAAGTGTAAAGAGAAACTGCATAATGTAAGACATGCTTCCATTGCTAATGAATATCAACACTGCTGATCTAATGAGTAAGGAGGACATTGATAGAGCAATTGGACAGTGGTTGACATCAGGACCTTGACAAAAACATTGCTTTATGTGAAATATTTTGAGATCTGAATAAGCACACAAGTTAATTTAATATGATTTTGTTTATTTCTTTTCATATTTAAAGTACAGCAATTGCAGTGTTGTGTGACAAATAATAGTAAAAAAAATATGGGGCCCTTTTGGGTACATGGAATTTGAGTTGGGGCTTGTGGAATTTGAGTCAGGACTTGTGATTTTTTTTAAAGCTACCAGCCCTGGGCCTGAGTCTGAAAAATGTTTTCTTAGAGCACTGTACGATAATGATTCATTGTTTTGATTATTTTTAATATATCAAAAACATTATTTAGAAATAAAATGATAATAACGTTTTACATCATTATCTATGTCATAAGCCTGATACAAACTTTATGCTTGGAAAAGCTCATTTAGTGCTGCCATTTTACTATTGAAATTTGTTTAAGTTAAGAAAATAGAGCTGTTTTTTTTTTTTTTTTTTTTTTTTTTAAATATATATATATGTATAGGTTTTTATGTGATGGTCCTGCATCTGTGTTCCATCCATTGATCATCCATTAGCAGTTGTTTGTTATCATTACTCCTTCTAAACCACTTTGAGGAAAGTCACAAACTTGGAATACAGATTTATCATTATGTCTAGTTGATAATAACTGAAAATGGTTTCCCTCCAACATCCAATGTGGCTACCACAATCTGACATCCAAATTGGCCACCGTGATGGCCATCTTGAAAATCTTGTTATCACTTTCTCCTGAACGGATGGTCATTTGGGTTTTTCACTAAAAACACTTCTTATGATATAAAAATACTGCTGATCTGTCTTCCTAGATGGCTGGCAAGGCAGCAATCTTGAAAAAAAGTGTTTTTTATCACGACTTACCAAGAAAAGATGGTTGTATGAACATGGGGTTTTTATTTAAAGACATCTTATGATGTGTAGTGTCCTAAATGAAATTGGTGCTGATCAGATTGACAGCATGGCTGCCATGATGGCAGTCTTGAAAATCTTGTTATAGCTACATGTACTTCTCAGGAATGGTTGTAGTGACATGGGGTTTTCAATAAAAGACACATTGTGATATCTAGTTGTAGTGACATGGGGTTTTCAATAAAAGACTCATTGTGATATCTAGTTGTGGTGACATGGGGTTTTCAATAAAAGACTCATTGTGATATCTAGTTGTGGTGACATGGGGTTTTCAATAAAAGACTCATTGTGATATCTAGTTGTAGTGACATGGGGTTTTCAATAAAAGACTCATTGTGATATCTTGTTGTGGTGACATGGAGTTTTCCATAAAGACACATTGTGATATCTAGTTGTAGTGACATGTGGTTTTCAATAAAAGACTCATTGTGATATCTACTTGTAGTGACATGGGTTTTCAGTAAAAGACTTATTGTGATATCTTGTTGTGGTGTCATGGGGTTTTCAGTAAAAGACTCATTGTGATATCTTGTTGTAGTGAAATGGGGTTTTCAATAAAAGACTCGTGATATCTAGTTGTAGTGACATGGAGTTTTCAAAAAAAGACTCGTTGTGATATCTAGTTGTAGTGACATGGAGTTTTCAATAAACGACTGATCGTGATATCTAGTTGTAGTGACATGGGGTTTTCAAAAAAAAAAAAACTCATTATGATATCTAGTTGCTTTTAAATGAAAATGGTGCAGATCAGATCTCCAATATGACCATGATGGAGGCCATCTTGAAAATGTTTTGTTATTGCTACTGCACATAATATTAACATTGGGTTTTCACTAAAAGACTTCTTATGATGTCTGGTTATAATATCTGTCTTATGTTGTCTAGTTATAATATATGTCTTCGTATGATATCTAGTTATAATATCTGTATTCTTATGATATCTAGTTATAATATCTGTATTCTTATGATATCTAATTATAATATCTGTCTTCTTATGATATCTATCTCCAACATAACAGTGATAGCTGTGACCTTGAAAATCTAGTTCTTTCTACTCCTCTTGAAGAGATGGTCATATCAAGATGGGGTTTTAACTAAAACACTTATTACTATATATATAAGACCTTTCAAAAATGGGCACCTCTTTGTGTTCTCATAAATTTTTCTCCTGAAGTAATGGTCATAACTGACATTTAAAAAAAACAAACATCTCTTACTTGTAATATGTAGTTGTTCTATATTATAATGATGTTGATCCATCTCCAAATGGCTGCCTTGATGGCCATCATGAAAATCTGTATATGGCTAATTCACCAAAACACTATAACAATATGTAACTGGTTCTGAATGAAAATCGTGCTCATCTGACTTCAAACATGGTACCATAGTGGTCATCTAAAAAATCTTGTCACTACTTCTCTTGTGCAGATCGTGACTTTGACATGGGATTTTCACTAAAACACTTCTTGCAATATCTAATTAGTCCTGAATGAAAATGGTGCATATCTGACCACCAGTATACGTGCATGTTTGTGAAGGGGTTTGAAAATCAGATTTAATTGAATTGGCATCAAGTGAAAGGTTATTACTTTTTTTGTTGTACTTTATTGAGCCTCTGAACACAATGACTTATACATATTCATTGTTTGTACATCTTTAAAATATCCCTGAAATTGAGGGGTTACCTCAGAAACTCCTTAAATTAAAAGAAAAGTTGGTTTGATCCTTGAAAATTCCTTGAACTTGTTGAAAAACCCCTTGAATTTGATCAAACTCAATTTATGGATATATCTGAAGAATACTTTGAATGATGCCATTTTACTAACTCTGGTATTGTCTGAAAAGTTATTAATTATAGATTCTGCCAAATTTAGCACATTAATATATCTTGACAGTGTATGAGACTACAGTCAAAGCTGTGTTCAGCGGTCACCCATGGGAAAGGGCCAAAGTGGCCTTTGAAGACAGGTGACCTCTGAAGGTAGGTTCAGCTCTCAAACTTGGTTCATGACAAATACATATACTATGCACCGAATAGCATTAGTAGTAGTAGTACATGTATTATGCTATCATGATACATATATTTAGTTTAGCTAATTAGCAAAAAGAAAAATAACAAAATAATGAAATAAAAAGTTCCACTTGAATCTATCATGTACATTAAATCATCACATATCAGTAGAAATGGCATCTAAATAAAATTACTGACAGCTTACCTGTGATTGTCAAACACAGGACTGACTTTTTGTTAGGCCAGCTGGTATAATTAGGCATGAAAACAGGTGTTCACACTTCAAACAATTGATGGATTAAGCAGTTACTCAAACTCAACGAGATAAAGGACAGTCGGCTTTTGTGTGAGATCTTTGATGATTAAGGAGTGAAAAGAAGCTTCCTGCGGCTATTGTTAGTAGCATAATAAACCGTATGGAATATCACAAGTGCAGTGTACATGTATCTCTACTCATTAGGTGTGATTGTACATAATATCTTACACTCCGGATTAAGGTTGTTCTCAAAATTGGCCATAATATCTCGCTTATGCATAATAAACCCTTGGATCTGAGTTTGCCTGACTTCCATTTCTGCTGCAACTAAACGACTACTTTGTCCACTATTAAGCAAACGAATTGCTTCGATTCTCTTATGTAAGGACAAAATCCACTTTGCTTTCGAATCCGACATGTTGACATCTTTGAGTTTGACTAACATCGTGATTGGAGTACGGTAAGTACAATCGAGATATGAAATGTTTAAACATCGATTCACATGATATACCTTTATCTAAACAATGCCTTGCTCAATTTCTACAAAATTAGTGTTTAATTTGCATACTTGGAGCGGTCACTGCTGATACACTTCAGTGACCACTTAAGGCAGGGTGAAACCATGGCTTGATTAAGAAACACCTGGCCGCTGACTGCTGAAAGCAAGTGACTGTTAAATACGGGGCATTTATATAGGAAATTTGCCATAGGGAAATTAGAATGACTGCTGAAGACAGGTGTCCACTAGGACAGGTTGACTGTATTTCATTTATCTTCTATACATGATATTAGGTTCAAGGTCAAAGGCAATGAAAAAGAATTTTGTACTGCATTTACAGGTACCTTGTGAACATGTTAACTCAAGCACATAAGAAAATATTTTTGTTGCCAAATTTCGTACAGTATGATATGTTGGAGTTTCTCAAGAATATCCGATAGGGTTTGAGTACTCAGCAGTGAAAAAGGACAGAAGTGGACTTGTCATAGACTCCTGGAAATTGTTTTCTGCCAGTTTCTCCAAGGAACTCTTATTATGTTTTTTTTTTTCTTTTCCAGTTTGCAAACAAACAACCAGGTCTGACACGCAAGCATCTTGAGTTTGAGGTAAAGCGTCTGCGGGAGACAATGCACGAGAGTTTTGGTACAAATGAACAGATTGCACAGAGACAGGACCAACGAATACAGAAAATCCGTAGCATAGAGGCAGAGATCATGAGTCTTCAAAAGCATAAAGAAAAGGTATGGGATGGAAACTGGTGTACTGTGAAATGCTCTATCTTGCTTGCAAATCAAAGTCCAGGGCAGCTCTAGACATCTGGGTGACAAAATGATTTTTGCAAAACTTCACTGATTCCAAGATTGTAAAACTATTCCCATCTTCAAGTTCAGATTCAGCTGAAAATTCTGAAATCTGATTGGTCAGTGATTTGCCATCAGCCAGTCAGGCATCTGTTTGATCATTGATTTGACATCAGCCAATCTGACATCTGATTGGTCAGTGATACAGTGGTCCCCCACTTGAACAGTCCCTCTTCCCTTAACAGCGGCCACCTGCTTTAGACAGCCAGAATCCCTTGGCACCGATGAGTTTGTGTTCAAAAGTACCCCACAAGGACGGCCACCCTCATAATGTGAGCAGCATTTTAGTGCAAAAACAGTCAAATTTACCCCTCGCGAGTGGCCACATAATGATTGTTTACAGTTTGAAATTTTGCTAATATTTGTTAATTTCTTAACTCGACAGATTGACATTTGTTCCAACATGCCAATGAAGTAACTTTAGTACATACAAAGAGGTAAGTAATTTGATTATCCTTACTGCCATGTGTTCCTTAGATGTTAGCTTTTGTCACTTTGATAATTACTGGCTATTATTACCATGATAATCATCAAGATGACACTGATAATTATCAATATGACAAGAGCTAACCTCTGAGCAGCACAGTATTGTTCAGCTCAAGTCAGCGTGACATCCGGTTGCCAGATAGTAAAATGGTATTATAGCCTTTCTGGCTTCCCTCTCATAGATTATGAAATGTACTTAACTGGGTACCAGACTAGAGAAAAAAGAAAAAAAAAGTTGATCCCGTGACAAGCTCACTACCTTTGTAAACACTGAGCATCTCGTGTGTTAACTACATATTGCCCACGAAGGAATAAGTTGTCGCAAAATTTCATCAGACATTCTCAGTTTAAAACAAAAAGTGAAAGCAATTAGACTAAACAAAAAGAGGGAGAGTCCTTTGGTAAGTACTGAGAAATTTGATGTCAGAAAGATTTAAATAAACATCGTCAATATACATTCAACTGCAGTGGGTCGTAAGACGGAATCGACAGACATACAGGGATAGTTACAGCCAAATGTTTGTGCCCAGATTTTACTGACAAGGTGGTTTTGCACCACAATTGATGATTATTCATATTTTTTAAATATAACATTGATATTAGTTTTATCACATTAAGTCCATAACCAGATAATATTACTGTGATTTTTAAATGAAAATATGAAATATATAAAAATTAGTTATGCCTTTCATACTTTATATATAGTTATTACTCACATCTGTGTGATCCCCCTCTAGACAGGCAACCCCTCTTATAAGGCCACTTTCCTGCTGCAGAAGGGGTGGCCTTGTAAGAGGGGGACCACTGTATGACATCAGCCAATCACACATCTGCATTTTGAGTTGAATCAGAGTTTGAGCATGGGATCATCATTATAATGTTGAGACCAGTCCCACACAGACCCTTTGTAGTACAGAGTTTGAGAGCAGGCTCTAAGTTGTTCTGAGAGCCTCAGTAACTGAATTGGTAGAGTGTTGGATTGTAATCCAAGGATTGTGGGTTTAGTTCCCACCCAAATCAGATCTGGTCAGCTGCCACAGTGTGTCCTTGGGAAAAGCACTTTGCTATAATTTCCTTGGCATGATATAGTCAGTAATGTGTTAAAAGTGCCATCAGAAAATCATTCTACAACCAACTCTTTAAGTCATTCTCTTCCCCCATCCTGTAAAAATTCTTTCTTACATTTTAAAAAAGTTCATTTTGTGGGCCATTCATGTTTTTTTGTAATGCCTGTGAATTGATAGAGGTATCACTTTTCCATTGGTGACATCATTGTTCAAGACTTTGAAAGTCACATTACCTCTGCATCAGTTACTGTATTTCGGTTAAACTTTGGCAGAATATTACCAAATATCATGTTTGTACCCTGATATGGTAGGAGTTCTTGTCTCATCTGTGTTTGTACTCAGATATGGTCAGAGTCCTTTTCTTGTCTCTGTCACCAAGTTTGTACCCTGATATGGTAGGAGTTCTTGTCTCGTCTGTGTTTGTACTCATATGGTCGGAGTCCTTTTCTTGTCTCTGTCACCAAGTTTGCACCCTGATATGCTAGGAGTTCTTGTCTTGTCTGTGTCACCACGATGCAAATGTTGACAAATCACTTTGCGCCTGCAATTTTTATATGCCCATCATATGGTGGAGCATATTATGTTGTCTGTCCATTCAACCGTCTTACCGAATTTCATTTTCACACAATAACTAGTTCTCCACCATGTATAGTTACCAATCTTTATGGATGGCTTGCACTTGGGGTAAGGAAGAACCCTATTGATTTTGAGGCCAAAAGATCAGATGTCAAGGTCACTGTGACTGAAAGAAAAATATTTTTTGGCACAATAACCTGAATTCTGACTATATATAGTTACCAAACCTTGTGAAATGGTTCGCACTTGGGGTAATAAAGAAACCTATCGATTTTGGGGTCAAAAGATTAAAGGTCAGGGTCACTGTTACTCAAAGAATATACAGTAACATCAATTCTACATCACATGACTGGACCAGACATTGTGGATGAATTGCACTTGGGCTAAGGAAGAAACCAATTGAGTTTGAGGTCAAAAGGTCATGGTCACTGTGACTGAAAGAATAGAAATGGTTTCTGCACAAAAATGTCAGTTACCTACATAGAGGACTATTACACATGGGGCGGGTGTATAATGTACCTCTCATGGTACTCTTGGTTACTGCCCAGTTTGTCTTGTAGAAGTGTATGCCACGATCTTGTTAGAGCAACTAGTCCTGCAGTTTTTGATGGATTGCCATGGAACTTGGTAATCATTATGGTCATGACCTGTAGAACTGCATATTAGCAAATCATTTTGCTTCCACAATTTTTAGCTCTAAGGGCCATAGACCAGAAGAGCTTATGGGATGGCCTGTTGACATGACACACACATTCATCCCAGGGTCTAGTTGGTCCTAAATGAAAATGGTGCCACTCGGACATCCAATATGGCCACCACAGCAGTGATCTTGAAAATCTTGTTGCTGCTACTCCTGAACGAATGGTCGTATCAACATCGAGTTGTCACTAAAACATTTCTTATGATCTTTAGTTGATCCAAAATGAAAATTGTGTCAATCTGATGTCCACTCTGACAGCCATCTTTAAAATCTTGTTATCACTACTCCTCCTGTATGGATGGTCATATCGACAAGTGGTTTTCACCAAATGATGTCTAATGATGTCTGGTTGGTCCTAAATGAAAATGGTGCTGATCTTGCATCCAATATGGCTCCCATTGTGGCCATTTTGAAAATCATTTTATTGCTCAAGAATATCAGAGATCGTTTCAACACTAAGCAGTTCAAAAGAATCGTAGATTCCAGAAAATTCTTTTCAGCCAGTATAGTGTCATTCCCTTCAAGGGACTCTTGTTGTTAGAGTTATTGTCTTTGTAGCTTAATGCTTTGTAAGACACAATCTAGTTAGCACATCTAGTCCCAGTTTTTGATGGACTGCCATGAAACTTGGCAAATGTTATGTTCATCACCTGAAGATGCACATATCGACAAATGACTTAGTTCCAGCATTATTTTTATAGAGTTTTTGCCTTTTTTGTCTTGTAGTTAAATGCAGTGTATGACACAAGCTCATTAGTGCAAGAAGTTCTGCTGTTTTTAGCTCTAATGGTCATAGACCAGAAGAGCTTATGTTATGGTCTTTTGTCCGTCATCCGTCGTCCATCCGTCCATTAGCACAAGTTTGTTATCGCTACTCTTCCTAAACTGCTTGGAGGATGACCATGAAACTTTACTCACACATTCATCCCATGGTTTAGTTGGTCCTAAATGAAAATGGTGCTGCTCAGACTTCCAATATGGCAGCCACAGCAGCCATCTTGAAAATCATGTTATCACTACTTCTCCTGAATGGATGGTCATGTCAACATGGGGTTTTCACTAAAAGACGTTTTATGATGTCTGGTTGGTCCTAAATAAAAATAGTGCCAATCTGACATTCAATACGGCTGCCATGACAGCCATCTTAAAAGTCTTGTTATCACAACTCCTGAACAAAAAGTCATATTGACATGGGGTTTTCATCAGAAGACTTCTTATAATGTCCAGTTGGTCTTGAGTGAAATTGGTGGCCATCTTAAAAAACGTGTTATCGGTACTCCTCCTGAATGTATGGCTATATCAGCATGAGGTTTTCACTACAAGATTTCTTATGATGTCTTGTTGGTCCTAAATCAAAATGGTGCCAATCTGATGTCCAATATGACCGTCACATCAGCCATCTTGAAAATCTTGTTATTGTTATCGCTATTCCTTCTGAATGAATGGTCGTGTCAGCATGAGGTTTCCACTAAAAGACTACTTATGATATCTACTTGGTCCTAAATGAAAATGGTGCTGATCTGATGTCAAATATGGCCACCACATCAGCCATCTTGAAAATCTTATTGTTATCACTGCTTCTCCTGAATAGATGGTCGTGTCAACATGAGGTTTTCACTAGAAGACCTTTTATGACGTCTAGTTGGTCATAAATGAAAATGTTGCCAATCTTGAGGTCCAATATGGCCATCACAGCAGCCATCTTGAAAATCTTGTTATCATTATGAATGGAAAGTCATAAAAACATGGTGTTTTCACCAGAAAACTTCTTATGATGTTAAGTTGGTCCTAAATGAAAATGGTGCTGTTCTGATGTCTAATTTGGCTGTCTCTGTGGCCAGCTTGAAAATCTTGTTATCACTACATCTCCTGAATGAATATTCATATCACTAAAATACTTCTTGTAAAGTTTTGTGATCATGAATTAAAATGGTTCTGATCTTTTGTCTAATATGTGGCCATCTTGAAACTCTTGTTTTTGCTATTCCTTTTAAATGGAAAGTAATTATGACATGGGGTGTTCATCAGAAAAGTTCTTATGATGTCTAGTTGGTCCTAAATGAAAATGACTAACCCTCAATAATGCCACCATGGTGGCTATCTTGAAAATAGTTTTTTCTCTGATCCTCCCAACTGGATGGCTATATCAACATGGGGTTTTCACAAATATACTTCTTGTGATACATAGTTGGTCCCAAATGAAAATGATGCCGGTCATACATCCAATATGGCTGCCACGATAGCTGTCTTGAAAATCTTCTTCTAACTACTCTCCCAGAATGGATGATCATTATGACATGGGGTTTTCACCAAAAGACTGTTAATGATTTCTACTTTGTCCTAAATGAAAATGGTGCCAATCTGACTTTCAATATGTCTACCGCAAGAGCTAATTTGAAAATCTTATTGCTGTAGAATAACAGATGGTTTCAACACTCAGCAGTTAAAAGGAAGAAATGGTCTTACCTTGAATTCTTGGAAATTCTTTTCTCCCAGTAGAACATCAGTCCCTTCGAGGCACTCTTGTTATTGCATATTTGTTTTTTAAAAAATTTGGAACAAAGGTGAAATTTTATGTTAGATCTTCATCTTTGATGTAATTTTGAAAATAGTTTGAGTTCTGGACTCCACCATCGGAAACCTTGTCGTAACTGAAAAACTCTGTCATTAAGAGGTGATAACAGATTTTTAGCCACCTCATTTTTTTATGAAATGGTTCTTGTCTCTTCTTTGATTTTTATTTATTTTTGTAGCTTATCTGGCCATAAGGCCAATTGAACTTATGGTATGATTCTGTGTCTGTCATGCCTCATCTATTGTCCATCTGTCTATCCATCCATCAACATTTAATATTTTCAACTTCCTTCACCACATGAAAGCAACAGACATCTAAAAAAATGATCATTTAAATGAATTTCTCTTTTGTTCACTTGTTTAGTATTGATGGCACTTATCAAAGAATAGTATTATTTTACAGTTGGAGCAGCAGAAAGAGGTGGAGCTAGATGGGGAGGCAGATCCAGTAACCCATGCTAGCCAGGGGAAAAATCTTGCACAGGTAAGATCCAATTTACCTTCTGGTTAGGCTCATCCCTCTCATTGGCATATATGAATTTCAATAAAATCAAACATTTTGCCTTGAGAAATTATATTAAATGAGCTGCACACATAAGTAAATGTAAGTCTTTATATTCTTTTTAATCAGAAAACTGTAAATTCGTTTATTTTTGTAGGTATCAATTTTGATCATTTTAAGAAAAATTACATTTTCATTGGTACTTAAATTTGTTGAGTATGATCAAGGTTTGTTGGGTATTTAAATTCATGGCTTGTACAAACACAAAATCCATGAAAATTGGAACCCCACAAAAAATAGTAGAATCACAAAATGTTTTGTTGTGACAGCTACCTAATTGTTCAAGTCTGTTAGAGACCTTAATATTTACCAAAAAAAAACAACCAAGTCTGTTAAAATCCTTAATATTTACAAACACCCAACCAAGTCTGTTAAAGTCCTTAATATTTACAAACACCCAACCAAGTCTATTAAAGTCCTTAATATTTACAAACACCCAACCAAGTCTATTAGAGCCCTTAATATTTACAAACACCCAGCCAGTCTATTAGAGCCCTTAGTATTTAAAAACACCCAACCAATCTATTAGACCCCTTAATATTTACAAACACCCAACCAGTCTTTTAGAGCTCTTAATATTTACAAACACCCAACCAGTCTTTTAGAGCTCTTAATATTTACAAACACCCAACCAGTCTTTTAGAGCTCTTAATATTTACAAACACGCAACCAATCTATTAGACCCCTAATATTTACAAACACCCAACCAATCTATTAGACCCCTTAATATTTACAAACACCCAACCAGTCTATTAGACCCCTTAATATTTACAAACACCCAACCAGTCTATTAGAGCTCTTAATATTTACAAACACCCAACCAATCTATTAGACCCCTTGATATTTACAAACACCCAACCAGTCTATTAGACCCCTTAATATTTACAAACACCCAACCAGTCTATTAGACCCCTTAATATTTACAAACACCCAACCAGTCTATTAGAGCCCTTAATATTTACAAACACCCAACCAATCTATTAGACCCCTTAATATTTACAAACACCCAACCAGTCTTTTAGAGCCCTTAATATTTACAAACACCCAACCAGTCTATTAGAGCCCTTAATATTTACAAACACCCAACCAATCTATTAGACCCCTTAATATTTACAAACACCCAAACAGTCTATTAGAGCCCTTAATATTTACAAACACCCAACCAGTCTGTTAGAGTCCTTAATATTTACAAACACCCAACCAGTCTGTTAGAGCCCTTAATATTTACAAACACCCAACCAGTCTATTAGACCCCTTAATATTTACAAGAACCCAACAAGTCGATTAGAGCCCTTAATATTTACAAACACCCAACCAGTCTATTAGACCCCTTAATATTTACAAACACCCAACCAGTCTATTAGAGCCCTTAATATTTACAAACACCCAACCAATCTATTAGACCCCTTAATATTTACAAACACCCAACCAGTCTATTAGACCCCTTAATATTTACAAACACCCAACCAGTCTGTTAGAGCTCTTAATATTTACAAACACCCAACCAGTCTGTTAGAGCCCTTAATATTTACAAACACCCAACCAGTCTGTTAGAGCCCTTAATATTTACAAACACCCAACCAGTCTATTAGAGCCCTTAATATTTACAAACACCCAACCAGTCTATTAGAGCCCTTAATATTTACAAACACCCAACCAGTCTATTAGACCCCTTAATATTTACAAACACCCAAACTATTGGTAACTCTAACAATCATACAAAGTTTACAAAGCTCAAAATGTTCAAAATTGTTCCCACACAAAACTACCTATCATTGTAAGTCATGGGCGAAAATCTGCTATGCTCCTTTTTCCCCTGTGGCTGCATGTGATAAGATTTCTTCGTTTCTAATGAATATGCATAAACTTGCTTAACCAATCGTTGCCAGCCTGAGTACAATTTTCTCAGAAAGTTGACCCAGCATGATCTTTCAGCTGTTTGAATGAACCAATCAAGGTTTCTCTTCCAAACAATCACTTATTATCAATAAAAAGTGCACTTTTGCTGAGGTGTAAGAGCTTGTTTCATTGTGTTGTTGATGTATTATTGTTTATGCATATTCATGAGAAATGAGGAAATTTTGTCAGGGAGCCGTGAGTGAACAAGAAGTATGGTGGATTTTCACCCATCGCTTGTGACAATGAAAACTACCAGAAGGAAAAAAATTAAAGCCTGTTTGGCACAATTATTTACTTATCTTCAAATTATTGATCCATTTGTTTACATTCATAATCCACAGTTGAAGATGAATTAGCCAAAACATTCAGAACCTTGGGGAGACTTACGTTTTTATTTATATATTTATTTATTTAAAACTTAGTCATAAGCACTAATTCATAAATAACATTTATTATGTAACCCTACATTTTAGCAGCATAGCCTTTTTCAATTGCAAGTCTTCTGCCACTGTATATTACAGGGACATTGAACTTGCACTTGAAAAAGCAACTGTGCTGCAGAAATGTAACAAATGATATTTATTTATTTATTTGGGAATTATCAGGGGCAGATATAAACACAATTCTGTCATCTTTCTATGCTTGGATTTCAAGAATTTTGGTGATCTTGTTGCAGTCATTTTCAGCAAAGAAAAAAAATTCATTCACCAAAATTATTCATAGAGAGCAATTTCTGCAAACTCTGAGAGTGAAAAAATATTGCTTTAAAGTGCTGTAATTTTTACAGCTTTTGCCACAAGTACAGTTGTCTCTCACTGTGACCAAAAATTTTGGATCCATATAAATTGTTTGTTTTAATGAGATATTCATTACAACGAAGTATTATTTTTATGTGTAAATGCTCTCCAATGTCCAGTGTCACTGTTCATTATATCATAATAACAAGGTTCATTATAGCAAGGGTTGACTGTATTGCTTTCAGCTTTATCTGGAATTCATAAAATTTTATACTTTTTATCACTTGATTTATGAAAGATACCTACGCTGAATAATTTATAATTAGGGCCTAGCATTGAAATGCAGGAGTCCTATAGTAATCAAATTTTCTGTCTGCCTTTCCATCTGTTCACACTTCTTGTAAACACCATAGCTCTGCAACCCTTACACATAATTGGATTCCATTTTGTAGGTGCATTGCCCATTACATATGAATGTTCCTTTTTAAGTTTCACCTTTTTAGGCCCAATTTTGAAGGAGTTATTTCTTTTTTTCAGTCAGTATTAAATTTCAGTTACTGTAGATCCATGTAACCAGCATAACTCAGAAACCATTCAGCATATTCTGATACAGTTTCTCTCATAGACCTAGATGTGCCTTTTATGGGTTTTGTCTTGTTTGCAAGAGTTATGCCCCCTGATTGCCCTAACTTTGGTTTCTGCATTTTAACTTTACCAAGGTTTCTTAGAGTTCAGTCAAATTGGACAGGCAACTTTATATAGATGAAAATATGTATTAATTTGAATTCCACTTTTCCGTGTCATCATTTACAGGAGCTATGCCCCCTGATTGTCCAACCCATCTGACTTTGGCTTCTATAGGATAGCATTATGCTTGTCGCATTTCAGTCAGCTTAGCATGCAACTTCACATTGATCAGACCTTGAATGAGTTTCATTTCCAGCATTCCATTTTATCATTTTGTAGGATCTATCCTCTAGCCCTAATTGTCCTCCTCAAGTTTCTGCAGTGTTACTTTGTCAAGGATGGTTTGATTTCAACCATATTTTGTATACAGATTTAAAATTGATGGGACTTTAAATGGGTTTGATTTAAAGCATTCCAGGACATATTTACAGAAGTTATGGCCACTGATTGCCCATTCTCCTAACATGGGTTTCCTCAGCATAACTTGACTATGGAATAATGGATTCAACCAACTTTAACAGTCTTTATATTGATGAGACCTTGAATGAATTGGATTTCCAGCATTCCATGTCATCATTTGGAGGTGTCATTTCCAAGGAATGCCCCTGTTCTCCTAACTTTGGTTCCCAACACAAGTTTCTCTGTTTAAGTTCCGGTCAAGCAAATTATGTGAGTGGAGCCATTTGCAAAACACCCATCATTAATAGTTCTACTTTGTTTTTTTAGCTTCAAAATTGTTTGATTGAAACAAATGAAAATATTATGGGTCAACTTTTTCTGGTTTCAGAAGCCTCAGGGAAAGATTGGCATGGACAATGCAGGTTATACAGATTATGATGATGGAGAGCAAATCACCACGGCAACCCAGACACAAGATGGCCTGGAGTCTGATGGAGGAGTGGGTTTGGATGACGAGTCAGCCAGGGGACATAACCTCTCTGCTATGTATCATGGGGCATGGCCTATTAACAAAGGTAGGTATAAATGCATTTGTCGTTAAAATTAATAACCTTATATATATACCCAGTTGTCTTTGACACAGTTATTTGATCATATCCATGTAAGAGATGTTTTCTGGCTGATTTTTCTGTGGGATCTTGCCTGTCAAAGCTCGAATTAATTAATTGCAAAATCTTTATCACTGCTAATAAGGACTGTTACAGTAAAACATACATATGAACCAAGGAAAGTACTTTCAAATTGGAATAGTCACCCATAGATGCAATTTAGAATGTTGTATTATTTTCATATGAACTCTTTGAGTAATCATAATACCCTGACATGTATTTTTTAAAAACTGCCTTCCCTGGGTACCATGTATGTTTAACTGGAACAGCCCTAAACAATCATCAGTCAACCTTTAACTGTACATGCTTTAAATTTTTTTTTATATTTCATCATATAAGAGATCATGTCTTTGGTGATTATGCACATAAACAAAGCAGATGCAACCCTTCATAAAATTCAGTACTTTGTTGAGTATGCACATGAACAAAGCAACTACAACCCTTCATAAAATTCAGCCAGGGGAGATAACCTGATTTCAGTGAAGTATTGATCTTGGCATATTTACAAAAGTTGGGAATGGTCTATCTTCTGTCGATTCTTTTTTTATAAGAAAATATCTAGCAGCAAAAATGTCAACCAATTTGCAGTGATACAGCTTCTTGAAATACAGTGCACAATAAATTTTTTTAAAATCCTGATAGTTGAGATGACTAATGCAGTCAAACCTGTCTTGAGAGACCACCTCTTTTGCTAACAAGAAAAGGTCTGTCATGACAGTTGGTCCCTCAATAGAGGTCAACACATTACATAGCAAACTTGATCCATGAACTAAAAATCTGGTCTTAAATGACAGGTGTTCTCCCAAAATTGTGTTTTTTCAAGTTGGACTATACGCAAATATTGAATGTCCTCAAATTTACTAACCATGTGCCAAGGTTAATTGTACTTTTGCTTGGACATGCATACAGCTGCTTTTTTATTTCATTTTCTCGTGAACCTACTGATAAAAGGATTCCCCTGGGTAGTAAGCGCTTTAACATTTTGTCTGTATCCCTGAGACTCACCAACTCGATTTGACTGAAGATTGTTCTATATATGCAATTTACCATATATACTCGTGTATGGGTTGGATCTAACTGCAAACAGCATAAACCTAGATCTGCTGTAACATAAAGTGCTGGCAGAATAGTGTCTGGTTTGTTTTTGTTTGTTTTTTCCAACTGATTAAAACTGCATTGACCCAGATCTGGTGGTGCATTATGCGATGGACCGATCAAGATCTATATAGTAAGTAGTTAGATCCCATTTATATGTGAGTATATACAGTATATTGCTTAATATCACTAGCATTTGCTCAAATGAATTGAAATTTCACATGGATTCTCTTTCAATAAAAACATCTTTCTAATCTAAATTACATTTAACTTGTACCAGTTAATCAGAGATGCTGCCAGGCTGTGGGATTCTTGCAAAATTGATTTAGAGTCATGCAACCTTTAAAACCCAATGGTAACAGATAACACAAAAATCTACAGTTCCTGTGATTTTTTCTACCAAATTCATCAATTTCTTTTATATTCAAAGTGCAATTTTGTCAGATCATTATGTGGTTTAGGCTGAAACTGTTGAGGGGTTTCGATTGAATTGTCTTCTAGAGGGGTATTGCAGATTGGGCCATTTATCAGCCATGAAGGAAGTTTCAGGAGATTGAAAGGTCTTTGAGTCATGTGGAAATGTAAAAAGATCACCTGCTGAGGATAACACAAGGGAAGAGAATCGAATGGTCTGACACCAACAGAAAAAAGCACAGAAAGAAGTAGTGCTGCAAAGAATCTACCCCCCTCCTCCTACCCATGATTCACCCTCCCTGGCTTCCGGGAGGTAGATGTGGAGTAGTCCAATAAATCAGCTCCTAAAACTGTACTAATTCCGATGAACAGTTTGTGTCTGATCTCACCTATTCATTAAAGTGTGAAATTGGTGCAGACAAATCTGTCCACAACACATTGTACATTTTAGTCACTTGCTGGTATTTCTCAGTGCTCTTGTGTTACGGTCAGTTGAAGGGTCTTTACAGCGACATGTCTAAAATATTTTCGGATCAAATCCAGTGTTTAGCAACTTCTAAATCCATGTGGATTACTTGAGCAGTTGCTATGCCACTCATGTAATGACTAGCACCAAATCAATATGACAGATACACATAACAACAAGTGTGATATGTGCAATGACTGACACCAAATCAATATGACAGATACACATAACAACAAGTGTGATATGTGCAATGACTGACACCAAATCAATTTGACAGATACACATAACAACAAGTGTGATATGTGCAATGACTGACACCAAATCAATTTGACAGATACACATAACAACAAGTGTGATATGTGCAATGACTGACACCAAATCAATTTGACAGATACACATAACAACAAGTGTGATATGTGCAATGACTGACACCAAATCAATATGACAGATACACATAACAACAAGTGTGATATGTGCAATGACTGACACCAAATCAATTTGACAAATACACATAACAACAAGTGTGATATGTGCAATGACTGACACCAAATCAATTTGACAAATACACATAACAACAAGTGTGATATGTGCAATGACTGACACCAAATCAATTTGACAAATACACATAACTGCAAGTGTGATATGTGTAATAACTGACACCAAATCAATTTGACATATACACATAACTGCAAGTGTGATATGTGTAATGACTGACACCAAATCAATTTGACAAATACACATAGGTACAAGTTAGATATGTATAATGACTGACACCAAATCAATTTGACAAATACATGTAACTACAAGTTTGATATGTGTAATGACTGACACCAAATCAATTTGACAAATACACATAGGTACAAGTTAGATATGTATAATGACTGACACCAAATCAATTTGACAAATACATGTAATTACAAGTGTGATATGTGTAATGACTGACATTAAATCCAACTGCAGTTATACCATCACATGCAATGGACTCTTAGCACGACACACATAGAAATGAAACCAGATTTATTTTTAGCTCTACTGGTCATAGGACAGAAGAGTTTATGGGATGATCTGTTCTCGATTGTCCATCTGTCTGTTAGCACAAGTTTGTTATTACTACTCCCCCTAAACAACCTAGAGGATTGCCTTAAAACTTTACATACACATTCATCCCATGATCTAGTTGGTCCTAAATGAAAATGGTGCTGCTCGAAACATCCAATATGGCCAACACAGTGGCCATCTTGAAAATCTTGTTATTGCTACTTCTCCTGAATGGATGGTCATATCAACATGGGGTTTTCACTAAAAGACTTCTTATGATGTCTAGTTGGTCCTAAATAAAAATGGTGCCAATCTGACATCCAATATGGCTACCATAGCAGCCATCTAGAAAATCTTGTTATTGCTACTCCTTCTGAATGGATGGTCATATCAACATTGGGTTTTCACTAAAAGACTTCTTATGATGTCTAGTTGGTCCTAAATAAAAATGGTGCCAATCTGACATCCAATATGGCTACCATAGCAGCCATCTAGAAAATCTTGTTATTGCTACTCCTTCTGAATGGATGGTCATATCAACATGGGGTTTTCGCTAAAAGACCTCTTATGATGTCTAGTTGGTCCTAAATGAAAATGGTGCTGATCTGAAATCCAATACAGCAGCCATCTTGAAAATCTTGTTATTGCTACTCCTCCTGAATGGATGGTCATATCAACATGGTATTTTCATTTTATGACTCCTTATGATGTCTAGCTGGTCCTAAATAAAAATGGTGCCGAACTGACACCCAATATGGCAGCCATCTAAAAAAAATCTTGTTATCACAACTCTACTTGAACAGAAAGTCATATTGACGTGGGGTTTTCATCAGAAGACATCTTATGAAGTCCAGTTGGTCTTAAATGAAAATGGTGCCGATCTGACGTCCAATATAGCCATCACAGCAGCCATCTTGAAAATCTTGTTATTGCTACTACTCCTGAATGGAAAGCCATATCTTGAAATTATTTTTTTTCTCTACTCCTCTCCAAGTGGACGACTATATCAAAATGGGGTTTTCACCAATAGACTTCTCATGATAGCTAGTTGGTCATAAATGATATGGCTGCCATGATGACTGTTGTGACTACTCCCGCTGAATGGATGATCATTATGACATGGGGTTTTCATCAAATGACTTCTAATGATGTTCTGTATGCCCTGAATGAAAATGGTGCAAATCTGACATCCAATATGTCAACCACAGCAGCTAATTTGATAATCTTGTTATCATTGAAGAATATCAGAGATGGTTTCAACACTCAACAGTTAAAAGGAAGAAATGTTCTTATCTTGATTTCCTGGAAATTCTTTTCGCCCAGTAGAGCATCAGACCCTTCAAGGGATTCTTGTTCTTTTAAACATTAAAAAAAAAATGTTTTAAAAAATAGTTCTTTATTCATGAATTTAAAAACTTTGGCTGATACTAAAGAATATTTTATTTTTTCCAGCTCCACTACTGAATTTTCTGTACATCTGATTTCCCAAAAAGATGCATAATTAATGCATTTGTTGATATGTGACCAAAAGTTCAAGGCATTTTATATACGTCTTCCAATATTACGCTAGTTTGAACACAACTGTCAAAGGCCTACTTGATTTACATGTCGGCAGTCTCTACAACTCGGCAAGATTTTAATATAATATTATCAGGTATGGCAGTATTGTCACAGTCATTAGTTGGGGTGTAATGTAGTCAGAATATCATGGTGTACCAATTTTTTAGTTCATCTGGCCATAAGATCAAGGGAGTTTACATTATGGCCCTGCATCCGTTGTGTGTCATCCGTTGTCTGTCCATCAACATTTGCTTGTTTCCACTCTGGAGTCCATTGTTCCAATCTGATTTCAATAAAACTTGGAATATGGGTTTATATCATCAAAATTTTGGATGAGTTCAATAATGAACAAGATCAATGCATACTGATGAGGTGATCTTGCACCTGATTGGCTAACCTTGTTACCAGGGGCCCCAGGTAGCCAAGTGATATAAGGCGCTTGCCTTTACAGATCACTCACAACTCACCTCTCTGCGCAAGTTTGAGTCTCGGCTTCTACCAAATATACTGGCCACCATGTATGGCCTATCATGTGTTGGAAAAATGGCATTAAACCCAACAAAAACAAAACAAAAATTAACCTTGTTACCACTCTGGAGGCCATATTTCTGATCCGATTGTGAGCTAACTTGGAATATTTGCTTATATCATTAAGATCTCAGATGAGTTCAGTAATGAGCGAAATCCATACATAATAATAAGGTGATCTTGCATCTGATTGGCAGAGCTTGCTACCAGTCAGGAGTTTGTATATCTTATCTGATTCTGATCAAACTTGGAATGTTTGCTTATATCATTAAGATCTAGAGCAAGACCTATATATACTAATGAGGTGATCTTGCATCTGATTATCTGATCTTGTTACCTCTCTGGAAGCCATATTTCTGAATGGATTTTTATCAAATTTGCAATATGGTTTTATATCATCAAGATCTTGGTTGGATTCAATAATGAGCAAAATCCATGTACATTAATGAGATAATCTTGCATCTAATTGGCTGAGCTTGTTAACACTCTGGAGACCTATTTCTGATCTGATTTTGATCAAACTTGGAATGTATGCTTATCTAATGAAGATCTCGGACAAGTTCCATAATGAGTATGATCCAAGCACATTAGTGAGTTGATCTTGCGTCTGATTGACTGAGCTGTTTACCCTTCTGGAAGCCATATTTGTCTACCAATTTTAATCAAACTTGAAATATAAGCTTATATCATCAAGATCTTGGATGGGTTTGATAATGAGAAGAGATCCATGCATATTTTTTTATATAATCTTGCATCTGATTTGTCTGACCTTGTTACCACTCTGGAGGCCAGATATCTGATCCAATTTTGATCTGACTTGGACTATATGCTTATATCATCAAGATCTTGGATGGGTTTGATTATGAGTGCAATCCATGCAAATTAATGAGGTGATTTTGCATCTGATTGGCTGAGCTTGTTACCACTTTGGATGCCATTATTCTGATCCAGTTTTGATAAAACTTGGAATATATGTTTATACCATCAAGATCTTGTAAAAATGGGGGTAGGCAACACATTTTTGGGGTTACTTCTGAATTCAGCCAAACAGATCTGCTTAAGAAAGTTTATCATTTAGCCGGATGCTTAGGTGTATTAGAAACATTGTTTTTCATTTGGCTATTATGTTCGCACATGTGCAGAAGGGTAAAAGATGGACTTCTTTTATTATATTTTTTTTTTTAAATTTTTTTTCCATATTGGACCCCCGATTTTTGTGTCCTGGCCCCTTTTTTCTCCAAATCTCAAACTTATCCTACTTTTTGCAAAGGTTCATCTGTCTGTGTGCAGTTCAGACGGGTCTGCTTTAGATCTAAGGCCAAAAAGTCTAAAATCCGGACACAAACTCCGGTTCCGCAACTGTCAAATTTCGACCTAAAAAAAATTGGGTCTCAAAAAATGCATTTTGTTTGCTGTACTTTTTAATGCGAGTAGAAAGTCGACATTATTTGGTATCATTGTAGAGCTACATATGTCTACTTTCCTACAATACCATCCACTTTAGTGTATCTTAAATGATGTTGATGTTACAGAGCTTGGAAGTAGGGTACAACCTCATGACGCGTAAACGTGGCGCTAGGGGTTAATGAGTTAAGGAGGTGATCTTGCATTTGATTGACTGGGTTTCTTGCCACTCCTAAAGCCATAGTTATGATCTATTTGGTTTATGGTCATCAACATCTTGAATGACTTCGATTATGAGCAAGAAACTGTGCATATTAATTATGCCTTTATCTTCAGAAAGAATTTGTATCAGGAAATACTGTAGTAAAATAGGTAAAATTAACATGATATAAGGTTCGTGAGATAGTTAATATAGCATGTGTTTTTACAATACTACATAAGCCTCTTTTGTGAAATAGTCAAATGTTAAGTTAAGTGACCGATATCCAGCCCGCTAGAGCCTCTTGTTTGGTTACATGTGGTACGAGACATCAGCTGGGAGCTGCCAATGTCCTTACAGAGTTAAGTGAGCTGTTTGATCTTTACCCCCAAAATGAAAGACACAATAGGATGGGTGTGCTTATCATGGAGGGTACTGTTCATCACATTCAAATTGAGGTCACAGTGACCTACTTTTCACACTCCATTGATCAGTGTTTTCTTGGGGATGCAAAATTGTGTGAATCCTCTCTAAATTTACGGAGTCCCACTTTTAAAATCAGCAGGTGCATGAAAATTGCAGACAATTTGCCATGAACCTAACAAAGCCAGTAATATTAAATAGCTTAATGTATTTATCTAAGTGCTTGATTTTTAAATCGGCCGTTAAAATCAAGTGCTCACTTTGTGATGGTATGCAGTGGAGCAATGATTCATTAATCATCTAGTTATTTAGTCTAGTCTAGCCTTCTGTTCTGGGATTTGAATTTCTCGTGCTGAAATAACCATTCCCTTCTATAAAGACATTTGAGTCTACATTTTTTCTTCCCTTTACACTTCTTGGGAAATAAATGCAGCAGTGTTTTCGCTAAAGATTTCATCTTTTCTTTACATTTTCTAATAATAATCATGGATCATGTGCCTTCGATAATCAAAATCAGTAAGACATTTCTGTCAGCCAGTGAAATTGATTGTCTTGTGCTTCTTTGGCAGTGAGCACACTCTATTCAGTAAGCTTGAGATGCACTAATTTCAGTACAAATAAATCATAATGATCTTTTATTTTTATTTTCTTGGGTCATTTTTAATTGCCTGACAGATGCCACAGAGGGAACTTTCTTAAGATGAAAAATAAGGGTCAGCCTAGAATGAATCCTGCTATTACATGCAGTTCTAATGCATATGATGTAGTGTCATTGTTATAACACACAATCGCTGCCACTCTGCTAATAATGAATATAGACAACTTTAAGTTATTTAAAAGTTATTTATCACACGTTTGTTGACACATATTGTAAGAGGTCTATTAATATATTCTGTTCTCATATAAAAATAATTGAGCACACTGTGTTCAGTACGCTTGGGATGTGCTCAATTCAGTCTAAAATATATCACTATGATCTTTTTTCTTTATTTTCTTGGGTCATATTTATGAGCCCTATGGGCATCACGCAGGGAAATTTACGAAGCCAAAGTTTTTTAAAAAGGGTAACTGGTGCAAGGGCTCAGCCTAGAATGAATCCTGCTTTTACATGCAGTTCTAATGCATGTGATGTAGTATTGTTATTACACACAATCACTGCCAATAATGAAGATAAACAACTTTAGTTTTATATCTTTTTTTTTTTATTACAAGTTATTTACCGCACATTTGTTGACCAGCTGTTGTTGACACATACTGAAAGAGTATGTTAATATATTCAGTTCTCAAATAAAAACAGCCCCTTTTAAAATTAAAAATTCCCTCTTACAAAAACACTAGTGTCCCCTTTTGTGTGAAAATCCTGGAGAAACCACTGCATTTAGGCTTTCATGGTGTTTACCTGGGCAAGGCACTTTACTCCAATTGCCTTGGCACTAAATCACCTACTTGAGCTACTTTACCATAAAACACCAAACCAATCTCACAGCTAAGACTAAGTTTTGTTTACAAAATATCGCAATAGTTTGAGGCCTTTATCAAACAGTGTTACAGCAACAATATCCTAGCCATTATTCCTAGACCAATCCTGGTTAATGTGCAGGTATGTTTTAGTATGATGCTGATTTGGATATTTTGATTGGATCTTTGGTGTCTATAATTGTCAGGTTGATTACTATGTGGCAGGGTCTGTTCTGTCTGGAATTGTCAGGTTGATTACTATGTGGTAGGGTCTGTGCTGTCTGGAATTGTCAGGTTGATTACTATGTGGCAGGGTCTGTGCTGTCTGGAATTGTCAGGTTGATTACTATGTGTCAGGGTCTGTGCTGTCTGGAATTTTCAGGTTGATTACTATGTGGTAGGGTCTGTGCTGTTTTTCATTACTTAAAGATGAAGATTATATTGTGCAGGGGGTGGGGTGCATGTGGGAATTGTTATTGGTGAGTTTGAATGTGGTGTATATGTTAGTTGTTCTGTGGTTGATTAAGATTTTGTGTCAGTGAAAGTCATAAACAGGGAGAGTACATCATAGTACAGATCACAGGAAAACTAGGTGTTCTGCGGATCCCTTGTTTTGGAAAGGGCAATTCTTTTTCTGACTCTGATTGGAAAGGGCAATCCTTTTTCTGACTGAGAACTCTTTTAAAAAAAAGTTTTTGATATTTCTCACTATGGGGAAAATTGAAAGCACCTGAAGTATGTTTTTGTAATTTTCTTGTTTGACTGCTAGCACCAAATAAAGACATGTTCATTGGCACTACAACTCAATGAGATGATAGATTTACATTGAACAGCACAGATCTTTGGGTGAAAAAGTCACTTTTTGGGGAAAAACTTTGCTTTGAGATAGTGGAAAAGTGATAGTCATAATGGCCGTGTATTGCCAGCAATGGGATCAAAGTATTTAAGAATGTACTTGGTTGTCATTTAGTTCAGGAGGCCAGAGTGTTGTCTTTAGAATTTGAATATGCCAGTACCTTGAACAAAGATTGAGTCAGACATTGTGTATCACACCTGGTCATCAGTAATTAGAACAGAGATAAAGTCAAACATTGCATATCACACCTGGTCATCAGTAATTAGAACAAAGATCCAGTCAAACAGTGCATATCACACCTGGTCATCAGTAATTTGAACAAAGATCCAGTCAAACTGTGCATATCACACCTGGTCATCAGTAATTTGAACAAAGATCCAGTCAAACAGTGCATATCACACCTGGTCATCAGTTGTTATCTAATTAGAATCCAACTGCAACAAAACATACCCAAATCCCAGTAAATTCTAGCTTCAGGACCATAGTAAAAATGAAGTCAATGTTGAATTGAGGCAGTTCTTATCTAAAATGATAAAACACAAAGCTAATGATTTAAGCAATAAATATCTTAAAGCCACTTTAAATAAGCAACTTACTCAGAAATTACAAACACCAATATATGTGGTTTATTTCATTTGTAAATCAACATCAAAGAGATTGACTGCTACTCCACATGGATTGCTTACATCTCAGAAGGGGAAAATCAGAGGTTGCACCAAATGTCACTTCCTGCTATACTAAAGATGGTGTAGGATTATGTATCAAGTTAGTGATATCAAAGAAGATGAAATAAAATTTAGTCACAAATTATGTTTTTTGTCATCAACTTTACATGAAACTTTAATATATCTAGCCTAGTGAAACAAACATACAGAAATAATCTTACATTACAGCAGCAGCTGCAACTGCTATTGTTATTATCATTATTATTATTATTATTATTATTATTATTATTATTATTATTACAGTAAAGATTGTTTATAAATTTCCACAGGGGACTGGAATTTTTAGAATGTTATAACTGAGAAACTTTATATGCAAATTCATCAGTTTTGTTTTAGTAATCTTTATGTACTTGTCCATGTTGATGACATTGGACATGTACTTGTCCATGTTGATGACATCGGACATGTAGTAAACAATTGATACTGGTAGGAATACTGTCAGAACTCGTATGTAATGGTAATAAAATTTTCAAACAACATACATTTGTATAAAGACGTTATCATTAAGAATTTTTTTTCATAAACCAATAAGTTTTACCATCCGATGAAAGTGTCAACATACATGTACACGTACCAGCCGGGGAATCATAAAAGCACTTTTATGTGAAATCGTCTTTGTTCAATAACTCGGTTGTTTCCTGGCAATCATTAATTTCACAAACAGTATCTTCGTGGTACAACAAATTTATGTTTCAATTGTTGGTATCACAGGTATGACAGTGTCACTATCAGAATTAACATAATCCAAGAAATCAACATCCTCATTACCAGACCAAAGTAGGCATCACACACCATAGCAAGGGGAACATCATCATCAGCATCACTATCACTGGTAGTAAACATCTGTTTGCTCACTAAACCCTGCTTTAACAAGACAGTTTGCAACACAATCTGTGGAAACATCACACCATGCATGATAAATTCTATTGATTGCAGATACATGTAGTACATTTGTTTCATGCTAAAATTTTGTGTCAAGGCATCTTTGAATTAGAGCACATTGGTACTTTGACTTCTATTCCAAATATTTTTTATTTGTAGCTTTGTATCTAAAGAGACATTTTTTTCTTTTTCTGACCGGTAAATTTTCAGCCATTTTAACAAGAATCATGATTCAAAATTAACATGAGAGATTTTCTTTAAGCTGTACCGGTACTCAATTAGTCAACATACAGGCATAGAACGATAGCCAAAGAATATTTCAAAAGTACAAAACAGAAACATTTCTTTACATGATTACTAGGAATTTCCTTTACTCAGAGCATAAATGTGTTCGAGTTTGAAATTTTTCAGCAATATCACACTGCCTTCATCAGCGACTATTGTTGATCACGTGACTTGTAATGGTCACGTGATACGAGCAGACTGGTGTAGATAGGTGGTAGTTCAAGCCCCTCGTTCCTGTTTAGTGTTGGCCTCCACTTTCATATTTCAATTGCCTCCTTCACCTTCCTTTTCCATAGGTTGTCCTCAGATGTGATGATCTTGCTCTGATTGGGAATGATGGAATGTCCCATATTGCTGCAATGTTCATATATTGCAGATGACTCTCTACTGATGTGTTCTTTAATTCTTGTTTCTAACACTCTGCCTGTTTCACCAATATAGTCATTCTCACAATCACTACATTTGATATGATAAACCACACCACATTTCTTCAAATTTTCTGTTTTGTCCTTCATGTGTGTGACTTGTTGTCTTAAAGAATTGTATTTTTTGTGGTATATATTGACCCCATGTTGTTTGAATATTCTGGTTATGGCTTCTGACGTACCGCAGATGTAAGGCATAACGATATTGGTTCTATTTGGACCACTATTGTTTTTGTCAGGTGTTCTCTTCTTATTTGGTAGTTTGAAAATCCACTCTGGGTAGCCATTTCCTCGTAGTGCAGTTTTTACATGTTCTGCTTATTTAGTTCCATCTGTCTCATCAGTGACTTGGGAGTTTGCTTGGTGAAGTAAAGATCTCACTACTGATATCTTGTGTTCCAGATGATGACTGGAACAAAAGCTAAGGTACTGGTCAGTGTGGGTAGGCTTCCTATACACAGTGACTTTGGTTGATCCGTCCTCATTTAAGTGTACATGTGTCTAAGAATGGTAATTTGCCATCTTCTTCTTGTTCTGAGGTGAACTGAATATGTGGGTCAATGGAGTTGAGAAGATCACAGAACTCCTGCGCATGATACTCATGTAGTTCTGTTAAGGTATCGTCCACATATCTGAACCACATAGATGGTGGGTTCATGGCTGATTCCAAGGCCTTCTTCTTAAAAATCTCCATATATAAATTGGCAACTATTGGTGAGACTGGGGACCCCATTGCTGCTCCCTGTTTCTGTTTCTAAAACTGCCCATTATAGATAAAATATGTGCTGTCAAAACAGTCTCAATAAGGTGCAGATAAGTTCAATAGGGAGGTCACATCTGGATTCCAGAGTAATGTCCGCCTGTAATCTCTCTCTGATTACACTCATCGCTTTGTCCACTACGATACTGGTGAAGAGTGCTGATACATCATAAGAGACCAGTTTTCTACCTGGCGGTACCTCTAGATCACTGATCTTTTGAACAAAATGTACACTGTTGATGATATGGTGTTCTGTTTTGCCCACTAGAGGTCCTATGACCGAAGTTAGATATTTGGCTAAAGCATACAGTACAATGCCCGAACTAGACACTATAGGTTGGAGTGGGGCGTCCTTCTTGTGGAGTTTGGGCAACCCATATAGCTTCGTGATCAACAATAGTCGCTGATGAAGGCAGTGTGATATTGCCGAAAATTTCTTACTCGAACACATTTATGCTCTGGGTAAAGGAAATTCCTAGTAATCATGAAATGTCCAGAGCAAGGAAGGAACCTTTTCAGTTGTATTTCTTTTCATGCTTTTATTGAATTGAACCAGCAATCCATGATTCTAAAGTACCAATTATCAATGAGGTGTGATTATCGCACCTTTGTTACCTGACGTCTTCGATAGACCTTGGTTATTTACTGATTATGAATGACAAGTGATTATCATGCTTTTGTGACCTGGCGGCTTTGTTGTTACACCTTTGTTATTTAAATGAAAACCCTTGTTTATCTGGCTTTGGCACGTTAGGTGATAAAAACGTGATTGAACTAATTTTCTCATGTGGACCACACAAATCAAACGCTATAACCAGTTAAACATTGTAACAAAGGAGCATTATAACAAAGCCTTTGGAATACATAGTAATTAGGAATTTGGTGGGGAAATTAACCCTTTTCCAGCGGGATACGACTCCAGTCGTACTTTACTTTTGCCATCGGGACACAACTCCGGTCACATGTTCACTACATTCCATCGACCACTTCAGAGAAGTGTGTTTTCAACTGTATAATACATCATCACTTTATGTGTGCTCTTTTGAAAAGAAGGAAATAAAGGTAGAAGGTACACAAAGCGTTAACAGAATGAGTTTAAAAGACCCAAAACTGGTAAAAATTCAATTTCAAAATCGAGTTTTAATATGCAGAGATAAAACATGGTGGTCATATACTGAAGAGGGAAGTGATGACAGTTATGTGCTTGCTGAATTAGTTGAAAATAAAGACCATTTAGTGTAGAAAATTTACATTTTAGGCAGTGGGGATCGTTATCTTTACTTCAAAATAAACTGAGCTGATGATAACTGGTTATTTTAAAATTTGATTTCAAACACGATTTTAACGTGTGGAGATCAACATGGCAGACAGTGCTGAAGGAGCAAGTTACAGCAGGGATGCGGATACCAATTTTGATAAAAATATAAACAATTTTGTGGGAAAAATTGATGTTTTAGGCAGTGCAGATTGTGAGCTTGACTTCGACAAAATATGAACAGAGATGATGATAACTGGTTAGTAGAAAATTTGATTTCAAAACTGAATTTTAACAAGTGTAATTCAAATTGGCGGACAGTACTGAATGGCAGTGATGTGGATGCTGATTTTGATGAAAGTATAGACAGTTTTGTGGGGGAAATTGATACTTTAAGCAGTGGGGATTGTGATCTTGTTTACATCAAATGAACTGAGCAGATGATAACTAGCTAATTGGTGAAGACATGGATGCTTTTCAAGCTAACTGGACATTTTGAGAACTTCACTTCTCATAAAGTTTGCACATATACCAATGTTGGGTGTGTGCATAATATTATGAAATTTTACTGCATTCCTGGAAATGGACCAAAATAAACCCAACAGAACCCCATATTATTACATTAGAATTTATTGTGGAATTAAAACACTGAGCCAAAATGTAAAGCTTTGTTGACTTACCAGTAAGGATTATTCTGTTTGCTCTCCAATTCTCATACAAGTAAATTTAATAAGATTCTAATAACTTTTGACATTCGTGATGGATTTTTATTATTTTGTCATCTTGTTAAATGGCGTAAAATTCCCCACGTTTCATACTCTTACATATAGGAGGTAAAATGAATATTGCAGATAGGAAAATTGCATTGAAAGTATGTTAGAGAAAAAATGTAAAGCATATTTTTTTGTTTTAATAACTTTACTTTCAACTGAAGTTTTTACATCTGAAAATTTTCTGTGAAAAAATATATGACCTTAAAGAAAATTGTATGTTTTATAAAATGGTATACAACATTGAAAAATTTTTTGAAAAAATTGTCCTGTAAAGCCAGATTGACCTTAGTCACTGCATTCTCTCATGCTGCTACACCACTGACTGAAAACATTTCCAGTTCTACACAACTGCCTGTCTGATTGGGCTTCAGTATGAAAAGGGTTAAAGTCATACATTCAGAGATGTATCCAAGAATGTAATAAACAATCATTACTGTATTATTACAGTTATTGTTAATATTAAGAACTGCAATATTTTGCTTTGGTATTATACACACAAAAGTTATCAGGTCTCACTAATGGTCTTTCACATTTCTTTATTCTGAGTGGGGGATAAGTCATCTCCCTGTTGTGGCAGTTGTCTCATGAACAGGGTATGTATATGGGAATATATACCGTATATACAGTACTCACATATAATCCTAGTCCAAATGCAAACAGCATAGACCCTGATCTGCCATCGCATAATGCGCTGGCAGATCAGGGTCTATGTTGTTTGTTCTACTGATTAGTCCTTGCAAACTGCATAGACCCAGATCTGTGCATTATGCGACAGCAGATCTGGGTCTATGCAGTTGGTATTGGCTTATACACGAGTATATATGGTATATAGTAACACCTGATGAAGGTATTTTGACCAGGAATACTATGTATTCAACAAGTTATATACAGTATCTACTGCAGACCTTGTTAATTTTTGAAGCATTTACATCATCACTAGACCAATAATGATGGAGTATTTCCTCCAATTCAATTAACAATCCAGCATATTGTTTATACAGCACCTAGAGGTCATACATTTAAAAAGCAGGCATGTTTTAATATGGGGCTCTAGATGCATGGTAGAGGTCATACATTTAAAAAGCAGGCATGTTTTAATATGGGGCTCTAGATGAATGGGTACATGTTACAACTCTGGGCACACTGGTGTACAACCACATACACAACATCGTACTCTCTCTTTTACACCTAAAGACAGTATGTATGTATATGGTTTAGCAACACAGCAGCACAATATGGGATATATAGTTCCAATTAAAAGTTACGTTCTAAAAAAGTACAGATAAAGAATTTCAGAAAAACTTAAAAGATAAAACCCTTCTAAATAAATGTCAGCGTGTAGTACTACAAGATAAAAGATTAAGATGTTACAATTCTGTAAAATGTTTATAAATTAAAGGTAAAAAGGATAAAATCCTTAAAGTAGAGGGTAAAAATTTTTTGTTTAAATCATATTCCACCCAAAAGTCAACAATTTTCTCTTGTGCTACAATCAGCATGAAGTTTCTTAATAGAGTTCACATAAAACAAGGATACACACATGTACATGCTCAAAATGACACATTTTCACTCACATTAGAGGCTTGTCACAGAATTATAACTAGAGATACATTTTTGTTATTATGTGTTTTCTTTTTCCCCTCAGTGACCTTGGTAAAAAAAAAAAAAGAAGCTTTTGCACGTCTTTTTCTTCATTTTGACATTGACTTCTTTTATTGGAAAAATCATCCAGGATTTGCTGAGTACATGTATCATTGAACTGAACTAAATACATAAGTGTCCTTGTTCTATCTATTGGCCATTTTATTCAGTAGAAACTTGAAGCATAATTACTCATTATCCTCAAATGCCCCATACATGTATTTGCATCATGAGGTAGTAAGTACCCTTGTTCCATGCCTTCTGGCATCATCACGATTCATGAAAGACTAAAGCAGGTGGTATTGGAAAAAAGAGGAAAGATGTAGCTTTATAGTGATACCATATAATATAGACATTCTTCTTGTGTTAAAAAATAGAGCCAAAAAAGCTGAATATTTGAGATCAGATTCTTTTTTAGGTGAAAAATTGATGGTTCCAGAACCAAAGTTTGTGTCCGGATTTTAGACCTCCTGTCGTTAGATCTGAAGCAGACCGGTCTAAATGGCATATGGGAAACATGAAACTTTGCAAAAAGTCGGATTAGTGTGAAATTTGGAGAAAAAAGGAGGCAAAAATCCAATAAGCAAAAAAGGAAAGGAAAAAAAAATTCAAATTTTCACCCATATGCTTGTGCGCAATCAAAATAGTCAGTCGAAAAGAAATTTCTTTTATGTATCTAAGCATCTAGATTAAAATGAAAGTTACAAGAATTTGTGTCTCCTACCCCCATTTCAGGTGAAAATGAATATGATCTCCCAGATACAATGAGTTAATAGATATAAAATCAGGGTTGTTACTGAAAAAACAGTTGATTACTTCATAAAGCCTGAATATCAGATCCCGCAATGGTTGTCCTTTTTCTCCATCAGGATACGTGTTACATTTGGTTGTATTGTTTTTATCTGTGCCTCTATAATGAGCCATTGATGTACCAGGACAAAGTCTTGTTACCACAACCTCAGATATAGGTCACCTCTTCCTTCCAATGTTATTGTAACTCTACACTGATTGGCAGATATCCTGTAAGTTGTCAGGTCTTAATAGATAATAGACTCACCTAAACAATACCCATACAGATTTCCATAATCCATTCTAACTAGTCAGGATCTACTTAAAATTGCTGTTGAGGTGACCTTAATTTTGATTTATATGGTAGAATAGGCAACTTGGCAACAGCATCACACATAATGCATTCTGACTGTGTCTGTAGTGGTTTGATTTGAGCCAATTGGAGAGTCATTAGGAGGGGCATGTTTCTGACATAATTACTTACATAAAGTTTGTTTTATGTGCCCCTCCACCCTGCTATTGTATACTGAGATGAGGAGTAACCTAAGCTTTCTGGCATGGTTTGTATAGCCTGTAACTGGGATGCTTTTTAAACTTTAATTTCAACAAGATATCGTACTTTTGGTTGTTTTGTAGTTTCAGAGAAGTTTTCTACATTGGTTTTTTTGTGTGGCCAGTATGAGAGTATGTTTAATAGAAAGTTCCTAACATGCCACTCTATCTGCACATTACATGTATTGTAAAATATGGCAGGGGTATTCATGGACATACAGGCATAGTAAGTATAACTATAGATGGGATGCTGTTTGATGAATTTCAATCATCAAGGTATTGTGACTTGTAAATAATTTTTGAAAATGTAAAAATTTTGGTAAAGTTAAGTTTCAAGATTCAGTATGGTTGTAAATGAAGTATTACAGCTTTATAAATATGAAGTCATCTCCTCCTTAGTGGCATCATGTAGATCATACAAATATAAGGAAGCTGTCATTGTACTTTTGTACTTGCAATCTGTGTATGTATTATTTATTCTTATGTCATAGTTATTTGAATTGGACATACTTAATAGGGCCCTGCTCAACAAAGTTGATGGAATCCTACAATAATTATGTCGCTCTATCCATCCAGCTGTTTGTCCATCTGTCCATCAACAATTTGGTTTCCACGAGGCAACTTGACTGGGAATTGTTTGATTTTTCACCAGATTTAGTATGCAGCTTTATATTTATGAGTCCTCATAAGAATTTCCAGCCTTCTGAGTCCTCATTTAGAGGAGTTACGGTCACTGATTACCTGTCTCCCGTAACTTTAGTTTACATAGCTTTACGTGCTCAAAGATGGTTGGATTGCACCCAGATTCAGCATGCAGCTCTATATTGATCAGAACTTGAATGAGTTGATTTCAAGCATTCTACTCCTCCCCGAATACACATCCTCCTAACTTAAGTTTCCGCAGCAGTATTTTACCAAGGTTTGTTGGATTTCAACCATATTTTATATGCGGCTTTATACTGATGAGACCTTGAATGAGATTTATTTAACATATTCTACAACATGGTGCCTCCTAATCGGCCATTATCCTCACTTAGTTTTTGCAGCATAACATTACCAAGGTTTGTTTGACTTCAGCAAAATTTAGTATGCAGGTTTAAATTGATGAAACCTTTAATTGAGTTATCTCCAGCCCACTATGTGGGCCCCACTGAGTTGCCACCTTAGCCCGAGATGCGTTATAGTTTGATGAGTCACTTGGTGGAGCATTGAAACAGTGAAAAGCCACTTCATATTTTGAGTTACAGTTCAAATATGGTGTTCTCTTTAATAAATGGTCAGATCAAATCATAATAAAATGAAACCAGTCAAACGTAGGTTTTTGGCAAAATCTCACTTAAAATGATGCCAGTCTTTGAACATCAATTATACTCAATGCCAGTCTTTGAACATCAATTATACTCAATGCCAGTCTTTGAACATCAATTATACTCAATGCCAGTCTTTGAACATCAATTATACTCAATGCCAGTCTTTGAACATCAATTATACTCAATGCCAGTCTTTGAACATCAATTATACTCAATGCCAGTCTTTGAACATCAATTATACTCAATGCCAGTCTTTGAACATCAATTATACTCAATGCCAGTCTTTGAACATCAATTATACTCCCCCATTTTCTATGAAGGATTGATGATGATATTGTTGATAATGATGTTGATTTATATAATCAATATATGCCATCAATTATATGTATATATCGACTTGTATCTATCTGACTGTTGGTCCGTATAATCAATGCATTTCTTAAAAGTGATCTCTCTGTCTGCATGTTTGTCTGTTTCTCTTGAGTAAGTGTGTATGATCCATTCAATATTTTTGATGATGAATGACCAGAAAAAGTATCGACTATATGATGCAGATAAACTATGAAATAAGTAAATTTTCTAAATTTGATGACAACATCCACCCAAGTACTCCAGGAGTTGGCAAAGGTGATCACATTAGATAGAGAAGATTCATCAAAAGATGACATGAATACATTCTCTTACAATATTTACCTAGTATAAATGAAAAGAAATAATAATAAATAGAACAATTAACTTGCAAGTTGAACATAATGCAAGGAGAAAGACTTTAAAATATGTGAAACAAATTATATTTTTATGGTAATAAAATTTGATCAATTGATTCAATCCATTTACAGTTTAAATATTTTTAAGTTGAGTCATTAGCCCAATTTAGGTTTTTACTTGAAATATGTGGGTAATTTGCACATTTTTCCATTATTCTGGATTTTCCATAGCTAAACTTAGGAGAAATGTTGACTCAATATGACGAAAATTGGATTGGTTCCCCTGATTTTAACAAGATATGGAGATGTCAGATATGTGGTGCTCTGTGTTGAGTAAGAACTGTATAGTTCAAAAACAAAATCTTATTGTTTTATTCAAAAGGTAATAAATATACATTCCAAAAATCTTGATTAAGGTATGTGCACATCTTGTATAATAATAGCTTATACATTAAGTACCATGAAAATAGGAGGGGCGGGGCTACTCTTATTTATAGGTGGATTTGTATGATATAAACAGCATTTGATAGGCTGGAAATAGTATTAGAGATAATTGTCTGGAATTTGAGATTAAACTTCCCAAAAGTTTGCTGTGTTTAGAAGTCCCGTATATACTCATGTACAAGTTGAGTCCAACTGCAAATTGCACAGACCCAGATCTGCCATCTCATAATGCACTGGCAGATCTGGGCCTATGCAGTTTGTTAGGAGTAATCAGTAGAGCAAATGACAGACCCTGATCTGCCAGCACATTATGCAACAGCAGATCAGGGTCTATGTTGTTTGCAGTTGGACTAATAAGTGAGTATAAATGATGCTGCCAGTTGAAGGAAAAACTACCGGTAGTGTATTACAGTATTTGGACAAATTCTTTCACAATTCCCCTATGGAACAGAATATCTAAATATTGCATCATAGTTCGAGAGAAAAGGCTTCTGGCTATCATAATAGCATACTTTTTAAACTAAACAGGAAAAAATTACTTTAATATCAGTGCTCAAAAATGGACATAAGGTTTCAAAAATCATACATTTCATGATTTGCATAGCTTGTATATTGACAATGGACATATCAGTTTCCATCAGACTTGAGACACAACATCTGTATTTTACTAATTTTCCATAGTTGTTGACATTTTGCAATTTTACTGTCAAACTTTGAAGAAATAAGGCATGGTTTTTATAGACACCCTTCATACCTTTAGACTCTGCCAAGCCAGATGTAGTGAGCATGGGCCCTTTGCAATACACCTTACATCAAGGTCTTGCCAAGTCAATTGTAGTGAGCATGGTCCCTTTGCAATACACCTTACCACAAGGTCCTGCCAAGTCAATTGTAGTGAGCATGGTCCCTTTGCAATACACCTTACCACAAGGTCCTGCCAAGTCAATTGTAGTGAGCATGGGCCCTTTGCAATACACCTTACGTCAAGGTCCTGCCAAGTCAATTGTAGTGAGCATCGTCCCTTTGCAATACACCTTACCACAAGGTCCTGCCAAGTCAATTGTAGTGAGCATGGTCCCTTTGCAATACACCTTACCACAAGGTCCTGCCAAGTCAATTGTAGTGAACATGGTTCCTTTGCAATACATCTTACCACAAGGTCCTGCCAAGTCAATTGTAGTGAACATGGTCCCTTGCAATACACCTTACCACAAGGTCCTGCCAAGTCAATTGTAGTGAGCATGGGCCCTTTGCAATACACCTTACATCAAGGTCCTGCCCAGTCAATTGTAGTGAGCATGGTCCCTTTGCAATACACCTTACCACAAGGTCATGCCAAATCAATTGTAGTCAGCATGGACCCTTTGCAATACACCTTACGTCAAGGTCCTGCCCAGTCAATTGTAGTGAGCATGGGCCCTTTGCAATACACCTTATGTCAAGGTCCTGCTCTCTGTTACTAGGAGTGTCACAATATCATGATGCATTTTAAACTCCAGACAGCTTCTTGATTTCATCTTGAAATTTTCGTATTTGACAAATTAGATAGGATGTTACATTTGCTGATGTTACAATCTTTTGCATATCTTTTCAGACTACAATCGTGAGCGGGAGGGCAGTATTCGCAGCATCGGCCAGGATGTAGCTAGTGTGATGAGCTTCAATTCAACCAATACTAGTAGTACCCACAGCTCTGGCGCTATGGCCCCTCAGAGACGCAACAGTGCTCAGCCCCTCCCACAGCCCCACCAACAACCTCAACAGCTGGGGACCAAGGTCAGGGGATAATTTTAAATTATTGTCAAATGTGTAAATGTTGACTTCGATGATAGCAGTATTTTAGTTCTACGTGTTTTTGGTTCATGTTCTAAGTGTTTAAGTTTGATGTTCTTTGTGTTTAAGTTTAACCCAGCTTGACCAACGTGGATATGTGAGAAAGCTTGTCAGTAGCTTCCCATGGATCAGTGGTTCTTCATGGGGTCTTCCCAGGTTCTTCCTCCACCAAATATACTGGCCGCCATGTATAGCTTGTCATGTGCTGAAAAATGGTGTTACACCCCACAAAACGAAACTTTAGTTTAACCCACAGCAGATTTAAGCTAGCATATAATGGGCTTTTCAAAGTGATGTCTTTACCATGGATTACTTTTTCAATTGTTGACTATAATATTTTTACATGCAATTAGAATCTGCATTATAGTTTTTATGAATTATAATTTACATAGTAATGGTATTGAATGGCAAGACTTAATTTCATTGTACACTGCTTCCTTTTTATAATGCTGCTAATGGCTGCCATAAACAGTGACCACGTTGTAAATGAAACCACAGATATGCAAGGGTAGCATGAAAGTCAGACCAAGGTTAGAAGGGATGGGGATGAGTATGTGTTCTGTGTTTTAATATGTATCATATCAACATGAATTTACATTGAACTTGTTTGTAAGACCCCTTTCCAAAATAATCCATTCCAAGGGAAAAGAAATGTTTGTATCATTCTGCAGAATACACAGTATCAACAAACTTCAAATAGAATACATATCCATTTTGTATAAAACACTGAAATGATGTTTAACACTATGTTTGATTTAAAATAGTTCTTGTAATTCATAGTCCATCTTTCAAGTATAATTGAACTACATAAAGTCACAGGGTCACGTGAAATAATACATTAGGTTCTTTTAATGAATGGACTAGACTGGACTTTGTGCTGAATCTATGGTACTCCAAAGCTTAATGATTTGTAAGCAGCTCACATCGTGCCTCCAGCCATTACAGTCCAAAATCTGGGGCTCTGACAGCGCAGACAGTGATGGGATCACATATTTTGCCCTTGAATCCAGTGTTTATCTATCAGAATAGGTCACATTTTGCCAGAAGGTATGGAGCCAAGATACATTACATCTTGGATTGTTAGGGACTAATAAATCCATGTTGAAAAACTCCTTGAATTTTGCTAAAAGCTCCTTGAATTTATCATAGGGAAATACAAAACGTTAAAACTGAATAAAATATATATCTTTTTAAATTCACAAGATTTGTTATTTACATATTTTAGAAAATTAATGAATATATAAAATGGGATAAAATTGGGTGGATCAAATGACGTTGGTAGGCTTTGTCATGTGATAATTTTATAATCTGACACTTGTGTATACATCAGCTGAAGTCCAGAAGACTTATTTATTAATTTTACTCACCAAGGCTTCCCACAAGATAAAAATTAGTCAACTTTTTATGCCCCACCACAACATTGTTAGGGGCATATAATTTTACCCATGTCCATCCATCAATGAGTCCTACCATTGGATCAGCAATGAGTCCTACCATGGGATCAGCAATGAGTCCTACCATGGGATCAACAATGAGTCCTACCACGGGATCAGCCCAGGTTGGCTATCATGGTGTGTCCTTGGACAAGGCACTTTACTTCAGTTGCCTTGGCACTAAATAACATACCTGCGTTGATGTGCCATGAAATGCCAAGCAAAACAAAACCATCCATATGTCCATCACACCTTAGTTAGGTTTGTGTCAAGATCATTTTAGTTCCTATGGTGGGGCGTACATGTTATATGAATATATTTTAAATTGTGTAAATTTAACATAAAATGAGCAGTTATTTAAGATCTATGTGACTTATTCCATTTTAAATTTTGTAAATTTCACATATAATGAGCAGTTATTTAAGATCTATGTGACTTATTCCATTTTAAATTTTGTAAATTTCACATAAAATGAGCAGTTATTTAAGATCTATGTGACTTATTCCATTTTAAATTGTGTAAATTTCACATAAAATGAGCAGTTATTTAAGATCTATGTGACTTATTCCATTTTAAATTGTGTAAATTTCACATAAAATGAGCAGTTATTTAAGATCTATGTGACTTATTCCATTTTAAATTGTGTAAATTTCACATAAAATGAGCAGTTATTTAAGATCTATGTGACTTATTCCATTTTAAATTGTGTAAATTTCACATAAAATGAGCAGTTATTTAAGATCTATGTGACTTATTCCATTTTAAATTGTGTAAATTTCACATAAAATGAGCAGTTATTTAAGATCTATGTGACTTATTCCATTTTAAATTGTGTAAATTTCACATAAAATGAGCAGTTATTTAAGATCTATGTGACATTCCATTTTAAATTGTGTAAATTTCACATAAAATGAGCAGTTATTTAAGATCTATGTGACTTATTCCATTTTAAATTGTGTAAATTTCACATAAAATGAGCAGTTATTTAAGATCTATGTGACTTATTCCATTTTAAATTTTGTAAATTTCACATAAAATGAGCAGTTATTTAAGATCTAAGTGACTTATTCCATTTTAAATTTTGTAAATTTCACATAAAATGAGCAGTTATTTAAGATCTAAGTGACTTATTCCATTTTAATTGTGCAGGTGGAGATGGTGTATTCACTGCTGTCTATGCTGGGGACCCATGACAAAGATGACATGAGTAGAACACTGCTGGCCATGTCTAATTCACAGGATAGCTGTATTGCCATGAGGCAGTCAGGTAATGCTCACTTATGAGTACTAAATTCTCCAGTCAAATTACTCCAGTATGCAGCATAATCATTACCGAGCACTCAGTACTCTCATTATGAAAATAGATGTACTGTCATAATTCAGGTAGCTGATACACAATTCCTAAACATCATACAAGCAGCTGACTTAGAACACTGCTGCCCATGTTACTGTCTCATGAATGTTCTATCTAAAAGATACAGGGAAACCACGCAATTGTTGTAACATGAATTTGGATATAACATGGTCATGGCGTGGCTACCATATTTTTACAACCTATTCATTAATGTTTTCAAACTGATTCTTTAATTACTGCAAAGTTTTATTGTGAAAGTAAATGAATTTGATTTGTTAAACTGATAATTGTTAATTAGATTTGTTTTGAACCATCAACAATAAACACTGACAATTCTTATTTGTGTTTGTGTTCAATGCATTGTGTACATTATTCAATCCAGGACAAACAATAGACCAAGAATGCCTGCTTAGGAAACCAACATACACACCAGTGCACCAAACAATGCCATTGTTCAAATAAGTTTATCACTGAAATTGATAATTAATAAGTAATTGCAAATCAACAATAATCCCACAGCAAATGACTGTTGCAACTGTTCAGCGCTGCTTTATTAACAATCAATGAATGAAAGTTGCTTCATGTGTTGTCAGCTAATGCTGATACATGAATTTGTAAGGACTGCATGTCAACTTGATTTATATTAAAAGTCTGTCATCAATTTACTGACTTTAATTGACTTCTTCAGCTCTAATATCGATAAATATTAGAATCCATAAGATAATTTTGGTAGTACAGTGGAAACTATAATTCTCATGCATCGACAAAAGTTGCTAGCACTCCACCCCCACCCTCCTCTCGTAAACAAAATTTGAGTCTCCCTCACCATCTTGCGACCCTGTCTATGCCATGGTCAATGTTTATCAACCCCATTACTCACAAATTACCAAGTCAGAGGTCTATATACACACACATACACAAATTACCAAGTCAGAGGTTTACATACACACACATACACAAATTACCAAGTCAGAGGTCTACATACACACACATACACAAATTACCAAGTCAGAGGTCTACATACACACACATACATACATGCATCCTACTTACCCATATTTCTTGGCCAACTGTTCTTGTATTTGGCTATTAGACATATATCAGCCAGGTGAGCATTCTAAGACACAATTGGGCATCTTGTTGTTCAAAGAGCTAATTTTTCAGTTTATAAAAATGTAGACTCTTAAGTACTTCTAATTGGTGTGGTTTTCATTAATTAGTGTAGTTTTCATTGGTTGCATAGAAGAAAAAATCTCAGCTAAATTTATTTTGCAGTTTTAATTTCTCAGTCTAAAGTACATATCATATAATTTTAAAATGTACAGGCCCTGAGCTAAAACTATTGTGACAGCTTTTATTTTATTTATCAGATAGAAATTTTACAATACGTTATTTGTAGATCTATGTGCAGTTCTCCAAGTACCTATCAAACTTTAATAGCCATAGGGCAATCTACTTGAAATTTTTAGTGGCCTTTTCAAATTTTAGGTCGCCAAGCCCTAATAACATGCATGCCATAACACAGCATGTCACGCAAAAAACACATATTTTTACCCCCAAAACCTTCCAACACGGTCGTATTTGGAAGAACACAATTTTCAGTAATCTTAAGGCGAAAAAAAAGGTGACATTTTTTAACCACTGAAGCTTGTAGTCTGTATAAACTGTAAAAAAATTCTGCTTAAAGCCCATGTAAAACTATCCACGGGGCAGTTAATACAGCTGATTATCATGGAGTCAATTAAAAGGTAAGGTGGTCAGAAATAAGCAACCACCATTTCACAGATTACTCAATTGGCTAGGAATAGCTAGGATAATGCTGTGAAAAGTCATTTAAACACTGCTGTGGGAGAGCCCATTAGACTGATTTGCATAGATAAAGTAGACTAAGTGGAACAACCCAATTCGTTTGAGTAAGGTACATTAGAGATGAGTGTTGAAGAACAGAAGTTATTACACATCATTACCTTGAATGAGAATGTTTAAGCCATCATTAGTAAAGATTGGCAAGTTTGTGATCAGTGGCAATGTTTCTTTGATTTGTTCAAGCTGGGACCTAGGGCTTCTGTTGACATATATGTTTATTTGTTATCTCGATGTCAACATAAGCATGACAAATTTGGTAGTAACAATAGACCAGGAGACCGGGACATTGCTTTTTTGTTGACATAGGCGTTTTGTCAACATAAGCAATGTCGATATTAGTGGGTAGGACTGTATACAAATACAAGGAGTCGGACAAGACTATATACATACAATAACAAGGCATGCATATATAATTAGTGTTAATCCACTGGAAATATATATATCACAACACAGATCAGTTAAAAGCAAATAACAGCATTTACAGGGAAACATATATGACAAAGGAATAAAAGGTAACTGTGTCATCGTTTAATGGAGTTAAATACCCTGATTGTCAGACCCATCCACTTTTGTTTCTGAACAATAACTCCTTGATTATTGGCTTAATGACACTAAAATGTCAGGATTTAAAGTAGTAAAATGACCCAAAAAATGGCGACAACTCTCATATTTTTTCTGCTAGGTTGCCTCCCATTGCTAATCCAGCTTCTCCATGGCTCTGACAAGGATTCTTCATTGCTTGGCAATACAAGGGGAAGTAAAGCTGCCCGAGCTCGTGCAGCAGCTGCTCTGCACAACATTGTGCACTCCCATCCTGATGACAAGCGGGGTCGGAGAGAGGCCAGAGTGCTACGGCTTCTGGAGCAGATACGAGCTCACTGTGACCAGCTGAGAGATTCGTCTTCTGATGAAGAAGATGAGAGCAGGAACAATTCCAGATCAGGTTGGAATTCAGTTTTGCTTTTTTTGAGCTCCTATAACAAGATTTTGTTTTTTAGGTTGCCCATTAACATTTTCTCAATCATTTCTCTTTGTAATTCCATGTTTACCATTGTCTTTGAAGAGTTAAAAAATATCCAGTTGTTGAATAAATAGCTTTAATGATTATACTTAATAAGTGTTACAATCTTTCTGATTTGTCCTTCATAAGTGTTACAATCTTTCTGATTTGTCCTTCATAAGTGTTACAATCTTTCTGATTTGTCCTTCATAAGTGTTACAATCTTTCTGATTTGTCCTTCATAAGTTACATGACAGAAAGAATCAAGTCTCTTATTTTACCAACCTTTATAGCAGTAAAGGCAGGCTCAACAAAAATGGAGTTTTTTGAACCTTTGATGCCAGTAAAGGTTAGGAAAATGGACTTTCAGCTTGCAAGTGCTCATGTTGAAGATTGTTTACTCATATGATGTCTGCCAATGTAATCATGAAGTTATTTTGATATCAAATATTCCTGTTTCAGTCAGATTGAAAATGTTATGCTTTAGAAGCATGATTAATATAAAAAGAAATGTAACATCAAATGGCAAAATAGTATTGAAGAGCCATGAAGGGTTTGATAAATCAGAGTAGTGTTATTATTACATTGAACATAATAATGTAACCTGTATTGAAAATTGCTGGGTTTTTGCATTTCCACATTGATAAATATAGAAAATACCTGAAAATATGCAGTCATTTATATTAAGTTCCTATTTAAGACTTATTGTATTTTTCATAGACTTTTGGAAACAAATTATATATTCCTATGTTTTTGACATCAAAATTGACTGGACATTCTGGAAATAGTAGTCAGAAACATCCAGACAGGAGTGAAGTCACAGGAATTTGTTTGGTTTAAGAAAACAGTACCGTGTTTGAGAAATAAACATTCAGAATTGTCACCACTATCAAGTTGTTAGGTCTAACTGTTCACTTTACCAAAGGGCAATAATTGTATATTGTCAACAGCTTTCAATAAACCATTCCCCTTGATGTTGTCATAATATGACATTTGGATAAATGGAACACAATTAATGAGATTATAGTGTACTTATTATGGTATAGTAACCTATGCACAGGGTTCCAACGATATCGGGGGGAAAGTCGGGAGGAAGAAAAGGTTTGTTTCCAACTGGGAAGAGCCCTTTAATGTAGCAAATATTGATAAAGTCAAGGAAAAAAACTGGTATTTTAGCTGCTAAATGGTGGCAAAATAATAGCAAAAAAAATTAATAATTGAGTCATAAATGAACTGATCATTAGTTAAATTTATTGAGGTTTACCAGAATGTTTGGAGGTTGCGGAGCTCCTCAGTCAGTTGCGGTACAATTGCTGTAAGGATCATTTGGGTGCTTGCCCAAAACATTTGTATAGTTAATCCAAGCACTCAGGCAGTTGGATGGGTCAGGTAGTCTGGTTACCCTGTAGTCAGCTCCATATTGATATCTTATTTTATGTAGAAGGTATGAAGACCAGCCTAGCATCACATTGTGTGAACATGTTGTGTGCATCATCTGATCTCAATAAGTTCAAGAGAAAAATAATAAAGCTTATCTTGCCCAGTTCCCCGTTTGATATGTAAAGTTGACGACATGGTATTGTGATAAATCTTTGCTTATTATTTGGTAGTTTACACTGGGATCACAGTGTTAAACATTATCATCAATAGTCCACCCCGCCCTCACCCAACTTGCCTTTGCAGAGAATTTTGCTATCAGACCTTGCTAAATACGTAGCAATCTACCGACTGCTGGGCAATTTTCAGTGCAAAACCCCTGTCTCTGGGCGTACTTGACAGGGATTGCATTAAATATAATCCATAGTTGGATCACATTTAAAGTAGATGTTACCGCACCAACCTGACAAAAGTTGATTTTTCTTTTTAAAAAATTTCAGTTTTTCTCTTTGTACATAGTTAAATCGTTTTAAAGGGCTTTTTGTCAGAATTTAAAACAACCCTTTTCTGCCCCCAAAAAATAATGCCAAGATATGGAGTTGAGATAAATATAGTTTACATTTTTATTTTGTAAATTTAAACAAGTTACATGCAAATTTATATGAATTTCAATAGTTACACTTGTTTATAGTGATACATCCTGTGGTTTAATTACAAGGTCATATGCCTAATTCATATGTTATGGTGAGTCTCAAAATAGAAAGAGCTTTTGATTTTAAAAATACATGTTCTTGGAGCCAAAATGTTCTTGATTCCATTTAGTAAGAGTCGTAAGTGAACCTTGAAAAATATCAATTTAATCCAGGAAGAAAAAAAGCTTAAAAATGCATGGAAAGTTTTGTTTCAAACTGTGGTAACCCTGCAGGCAGTGTCATTGTAGTAGAGATAAATAGGCAACCACCATCTTTTTACCATACAGGTACCCTTCCATTGAAAATATAAAACAGGCAGGAGAAGATGGATTTTCAGTTGGAGTGAACAATATCAGGAGCGTTCAGTTTAAAGTCAAGTCAGCAGAAATCAATGCCAGTAGAGTACTCTGTACAATTCACAAGACTTGAAACAAAATGGAAAAAGATCGTATTTGTTAGAGAAATTGCTATTTAGACAATGTTGAGAAGTATGGAACACTAAAATAACAAACCCCAAGGGACCTAAAAAAATGTTTGCTTTTTAAACCTGCGTTTTCGGAGAAAAAAAACTGCTGTCAAGGGGGGTACTTAGATTATACAATAATTTGAACATGAATTGTACTCCTCTATAACCAATAATTTGCTATATCAAAGTTCATAATAAAAGGTTCCACTGTACATGAAAACTTTGATAGCATGTGCCTGATCTGATCCCAAAAAAAGGTTTCCCTGGAGCTAATTAACTTGAATTAACTGGAATGTTTAACTGTGGCAAGTTGAATTACAAGGAATGCAATTAATTTTGTTTGAACGTGTTTAAAACCAACTTCAGAGTTCGGTCATATCTTTTACAGTTGTAGTCTCTTATTAATTAGCACATGAGAACTATAAAAAAAGCAAAATGTTGAGCTACTTTTTATGTTACTTGTTTCAGGGTCCAGGTCTGGAGATATGGACCATCACCCTGGTCCAGCAATTGCCACGTTGATGAAGCTGTCATTTGATGAGGAGCACAGGCATGCCATATGTACACTAGGTTAGTAGTGTTAGATATCACTGGGTAAATACCATTTTGTGATTTTCACTCTCGAATAAGATGGTAACAGAAAAATGGAATATGACCAAAGACAGTCATTCTGTCCATTTGTTGCAGATTCTGAGTCAGGGAATTAGTACTGTATATACTCTCGTATAAGCTGATACCAACTGCAAACTGCATAGACCCAGATCTGCCGTCGCATAATGTGCCGGCAGATCTGGGTCTATGCAGTTTGTAAGGACTAATCAGTAGAACAAACAACATAGACCCTGCTTGCCAGCGCATAATGCGACAGCAGATCAGGGTCTATCTTGTTTGCATTTGGAAAAGGGATTATACACGAGTATATAGAGTAGGTTTTTCATATGCACATAGCTATCACTTTTTCCACTTAAATTAGATAGGAAATACTATTAGCAATTTTTTTTAGTTAGACAATATCCACCTAGTGCAGAATTTGGGATGTAGAATAGTCCTGATGCAACCATCAGCAAGTTGCAAGAGGCAACTAATGAAGGCAGGAGTCATGGTGGGTCAGTGATTAGTGCGCTGGACACCTGACTGGACAGGTGCGGGTTCTATTCCTACCTTTAGGTGTGCCCAGATCGGCTACTGTGGTGCATCCTTGGGCAGGGACTTCACTCCAATTATCTCAACACTAAATAACCTACTTGTGTTGTTGTGCCACAAAACACCAAACCAAATCAGATCATATCAAGATTGATTAATAGGTTATGCATGTCTGCAGTCTTCTTGTGATTGATATGGAATTCATTCAAATTTGTTTAGAATCTGTTCCAGTCAGTTACCAAAATAATTATTTGTGATGAGATTCCTGTTGAATTGTATTTGAGAGGCTTCAAGTTTCCATTGTTATATTTAGAGACTACAGCTAATGAACAAGTATGTAAACTATATAAATTCATGGATATCATATTTAGTAAACAATAAGGATACTTAAGTAGTTTGTTATACAAGGTTGCCCAGCATTTTAAAGATTGTACTTAAAAAAGTTCCAGTCAAACATTAGTACATGCTTTTTGTCTGCCCTGTGTTGCAGTAGCTGAGACTTTGGTAACTATTTTGTGATTGTGATATTTTTACCACCACTAACATGTTGGAATAAAGTTTTTTGACAGTTTCTGGGCAAGAAAGAATATCCACCAAACTTTAATATAGAAACATTTTGAGTACCATAGTCAATAACTATTAAAGACACCTACTGTATAGACTATGTGTAGTTCATGATTACCTATCTCCTAATTGAAGATTTACCCAAATAAGTTGCAACTTTACATAAATGCATGCCTTTCATTTTTCAGGTGGCCTCCATGCAATAGCTGAACTGCTGCAGGTGGATCATGAAATTAATGGGAACACTGCAGAGCAGTACAACATTACGATGAGACGGTATGCCTGTATGGCATTGACAAACTTAACATTCGGGGATGGCACTAATAAAGCCCTTTTGTGTTCCATGAAGTCGTGCATGGAGGCTTTGGTTGAACAATTGCATTCCCATAACGAGGATCTGTGTCAGGTAGCAGCTAGTGTTCTAAGGAATTTGTCATGGAAGGCTGATTTGGCCAGTAAAAAGACACTACGTGAAGTTGGTGCTGTAACTACGTTAATGAGAACTGCAATGAGAGTGAAAAAAGAGACCACATTGAAGAGTATTCTCAGTGCTTTGTGGAATTTGTCTGCACATTGTAGTGAGAATAAGGCTGATATTTGTGCTGTGGAAGGTGCACTTGAATTTCTAGTCGGTTCTTTGACATACAAAAGTCCGTCAAAGACGATGTCTATCATTGAAAATGGAGGAGGGATTCTCAGAAATGTCTCAAGCCATATTGCTGTTAGAGAAGACTATAGAAAAATTATCAGAGAACATGGTTGCTTACAAATTTTATTGAAACACTTGCGGTCTACTAGTCTGACTATTGTAAGCAATGCATGTGGAACACTTTGGAATTTATCAGCACGCTGTGCAGAGGACCAGCAGGCATTATGGGAAATGGGTGCTGTGAATATGCTTAGAAACTTAGTTCATTCAAAACACAAAATGATCTCCATGGGAAGTTCAGCAGCATTGAAAAATCTTTTAGCAGCTCGTCCCGCAATGAAGAATCTCGAAATTGGAAAACAAGCGAACTCCAATCGGCCAACTCTCCATGTCAGAAAACAGAGAGCTCTTGAGGCTGACATTGACCAAAATCTGTCAGAAACGTGTGAAAATGTGGAGAGCCCTCGTGATAGTCCTGTAGACAATTCAAAATCTGATAAAGATCACTCAAGATTTGTGTATCCCAGAGACTCTAATCTCACATATGTGGCTGATACAGAACCAAGACGGTCAATACTTCGTGGTCAGTTCTTCCCTAGGAGCCAGAGTGGAGACAACTCTCCAGTACTTGAGAGCAGATTGAAATCCCCACAGCGTGTGGCACGGTCAGGTAGTCAGGACAGTGTAGGCAGCACACATTCAGATATCTCTCATGATCGTAGTCACACACATGGTATTTTAGGAAAGACAAGGACTCCAACCAGACAAGGAGGTAGTCTGGAAAGAAATGTAGATACACCACTGCAAAGATACAACTCGGATGTCAGCTGTGAAAGAAACCAGCCTAACAGTCGAATTCTTCAGGTTATGCAAGAAGTCGCAAAACATGCTGGTCTTGACTCACCTTTTGCCAAAGAGCAACCAAAAGACAATGTGTTTAAGGTTCCTCAGGGAAGAGCTCCAAAAGTGAATGAACATTCAGTTCCACCGCAGCACATGATGGCTATGCAGCAGGCAATGCTTTACCACAGATATCTCAATGGCAATCATATGCCAGTTCCACAACAGATTCTAAATCTGGCTCACAACCCCAGCATGGGCCAGAACTTTGGATTCAGCCATCCAGGATCTCACTCCTTCCCACAAGAAGATGAAGGGGACCAACCAGTAGACTTCAGCTTGAAGTACAGGGACACCAATATGGGAACCAGACAAAGTGATCGTCAGGGGTCTGAACCACCTCGCCCTGTGGTTGGAAACTATGTGGGTTCTCCTTATATTCAGAGGCATGGAATGCCTTTTATGCACAATTCCTACGGGGGTGGACATGCTGGCAATTTCTATGAGGGAAGATCCCAGCATTACCAGAAGTTTGGAAGTAGTGCTTATGCTGAGACTGACCTGGATGATCCAGACCAGACAACAGATTACAGTGCACGCTATGGAGCTGAATACACACACTACTCTGACCAGCCAGTCAATTATAATTCACGTTATGATGGGAGAGATCCCAATTGTGCTGACTGTAAGCTAGAAGAAGCAAGAAGGATGAATGATCAGTATGAGCAATACAACACTGACCAAGTTAAGACATTCTGCACTGAAGGTACTCCATATCTGTCTACTGCTACATCACTTACAGACCTTAGTGCTGCCAAAATGGAAGAGGGAGAAAGTGACAAAAGACACAATCATGGTCACTCGGTGAATGAAACTCAGAAAGTTGGGAAAAAGTATGGGGATGGCGAAGTTCAGAAAAGTGAAACAGAGATATCAAGTGGTACTGGGAGTCAGAAGTCGGATCCACAGACTGGTACTACAGTTATTGCTAATTATCATAAGGCCAAACCTAGTGAATGTGTACCACAGAATCAGTCAGAATCAGACGAACGTGTCAACATGTCCTTCCATGCTAATGCTGATGATGACAGTTCTCAGGACCAACCCAAGACATATTGCGAGGAGGGAACTCCTGTCTGCTTCTCAAGGGTCAGTTCACTGAGCAGTCTCCATAGCAGTGAGGCTTCTGACAGGCAGGATGGGTCCAAGCAGCCCAGACCACAGGTGGCATTGCAAAGTATTGATGAAAATGAAGATTTGAACAGCAGTATTGTTCGTATGCCTCCACCCTCCATGTCATCCAATGCAATGAGGCTTAAATCTGCAAATGAGTCTGATTCTCGTGGAGAGATGGCAGAGAAAGAACATAAAACTGTGACTTTTGATGACAGTCATCATGTAGAAGAGACTCCTTTGATGTTCTCAAGATGTACATCACTGGGCTCCCTCAGCAGTTTTGATGCCCACTCTGTCCACAGTTCAGTTGTCAGTGAATACAGCAGGAGGGCAAGTGAAGTAGTCTCCCCTTCAGAGCTTCCAGATTCGCCCAGTGAGACCATGCCACCATCTCCTAAGCGGAGCAAATCTCCAGAGAGATCTCCAGACAAGAGAATGCAAGTTTTCAATCCTGAGGCATTGGAGCCGAAGAAATTCACCAACAAAGCTGTTGATGGAGTGAAGAAAATCAACCCAGTCAACAGCCAACTTCCAAAACCAAGAGTAGAGCCCGACTTTGACTCTGTATCAACTATGAGTAAAGAGGTTCCAATGGTTTATGCAGATGAAGGCACACCACCCCATTTCTCAGAAACCAGCAGCCTCAGTGCACTCACCATCGATGATAAAAGAAAGGATTCCAAGAAAGATAGTGTTAACAGCAGTGTCATAGAGAAACCCAAAGATGTGAAGCCTGAACCAAAGAAAGTGGAGTTAAAAGATCCTGTGAAGACCGAGGATAAAGATTCATCCATGTCAGAGGTATCTGAAGGAGAGGAGGATATTCTTGCAAACATTATTAGCTCAGCAATGCCAAATAGCTCAAGTCGCCGCATGAGGAAAAGCTCTTCTGACAATGCAATCAAGAAGAAATCGCCAGGAAACTCTAGTAAAACAGACAGTGGCACATCTTCCAGATCCAAGACCCCAGCAAAGTCTTCTAGCAATGATGGAAAATCAGCAGGAAGTAAATCAGCAAAGAGGAGCCTGAATTTGTCAGGGAAAGCATCATCTAATGATCAGTTGTCTTCTGATCGAGATGTTAGTGAAGACAGTGTCAAGCCGTATGCAGAGGAAGGACCCTCCCTCAGCATACCCGCCTCACAGCTTCAAATAGGCAAACCTCAGGCCAGATTCACACCAAGCAAAATACCAAAATTCAGTAACCTCAGTCACATGGATGCAAGTCGAGACACGGTTCACTCCTATGCAGATGAAGATATTCCATCTACTGTCTCCAGAACTCAGCAGATTGTATCAAAGCCAGGATATAAGACCGCTACTTCCACTTTCAATCCAAAGTCAGTGATGGGAACCAGAGACCTCATAGAGCCAGATCCATATGATATGGAGGATGAAGTACCCAAACCCTATGCCACTGAGGATACACCATTTTCAGGATCACACCCTAGTTCTCCACCAGCTAAAATAATTGAAAATCCTTTGCTTCGCCGTCATCCAAATCTGCCAGAGTTGGAAATCAATGATGACTGTGTAAAGTCTTTTGCAACGGAGGGGACACCTCTTACAGGCTCCAATATCCCATCTCCTCAACCTAAACCAGGGCATACAACTGACAGGTTGACAGGAGTTTTTGACTATGGTCCACATGCTGAAGACACAGTAAAGTGTTATGCAACAGAGGATACTCCACTGACCTTTTCACAGACTGGTTCACTGAGTGATTTGAGCATAATGACTGGTATGACTGATAATGATATAGGACCAATACAAAATCCAAAGTCTTCCCAGGTGTCTGCATCATACCCACCTCCACCAGCAGAAGACTCACAATCTGACACTAGCTCTGTGTTAGAGGAAGGAGAGGACCTTCTTTCAGAAATTATACAGTCAGCTATGCCAAAGGGAAAAGGGAAGAAATCCATGGACAGACAGGCTGAAGGTTCAGAAGGAAATGACAGATTTCGTTTTGAAAATCCAAGCTATAAGGAAAAGAAACCTGTTGTCTTCCAACCTCAGCGCACGTCTAGTCATGTTTCTAAGAATCAGATAGATGTAGATACTGTTAAAGTGTATGCAGTTGAGGACACTCCAATCAATTTCTCGTCAGCCACTTCTCTCAGTGATTTAACTATAGACTCAAGTGAAGGACCAAAAGACAGAAAAATGCAGCCTTCAAAGTCCTCAACTGATAATTCTTGTGTTAGTCACACAGCAACTTTTGGAACTTCCAATGACTCTGTTTTCCTTCATTCTGGGCTGTGTGACTCACCAAAAGTGTTTATGGTAGAAGGGACACCAGTAACCTTCTCACGTAATGATTCTTTGAGTTCACTAAGCTGTTTGGATGAGGACAAAAGTACAGCATCAGAACAGATGAAGAAATTGATGAAGGAAAGGAAGGACAGCCACCAACAGTTTGCTAATAATGTACGCCCAGAATCTCGGCAGTCACACAAAAGTTCAGATTCACTTAATTCTGGAAAGTATTTGGAGAGACATGTCATTGGTCAGTCCAGTGAGGAGTCTCAATCTGTTTCCAGAGCAAGTCCTTCCCAAGCAAAGCGCTCAGAGGACCAGCCAAGGAAGTATGCTATTGAAGACACTCCAATGTGCTTCTCTCACAGCTCTTCTCTCAGCTCCCTACATAGTCAGGATGGTGAGAAATCAAAAGAAAGAGAGGAATTTGAAAAGAAGTCAGCAGCTAAGGATCAGAAAGCCTCCTACATGGTGGAAGACACTCCAGTATGTTTCTCCCGAAATAGTTCTCTAAGCTCTCTGAGTGTTGATTCTGATGAGGATGATCCAACACCTTCAGAACAGGCTCTCTTAGATGAGTGTATCAGCTCTGCATTACCCAAGAGACGTTCAAGCCGAAGCGAGGAGAGACGTAAGAGCAAGTCAAAAAATTCACATTCCAGCTCATTTGGATTTCAAGATGAAAATAGGAAATACAGAAGTCTTCCAAAACCTTCATCCAAACACAAGGATAGAATGTATGGTGAAATTGAAGGTCAAAGCAGAGATATGTTTGTTTCTCAAACCCCACAGTCCAGAAGTTTTTCAGGAACAGAAGATACAGAGGGTACACATGACTCAAGAATAACTGTTTGGCGGAAACAACCTCATAGATCAAGTGATGAGATTTTCCTCAAACCATCCATGGATGCAAAGGGAAGACCACTTTGTCGATCACGGTCTCATGATAGTGATTATTTCTTAAAAGAAAGGAAAGAGGCATCTAATATGGAAATTTTTCAGCAATCAAGAGAAATACTTGGACATCGATCCTACCTAGGCTCCTTTGACTCCATTCCCAAAGCTGATGAAATGACTGACAGTGATCGTATACATGAAGAAATTCGAAAAGAGACAGAGAAAATAGCATCCCAGTTGAGGGAACTCAGCACTAGAGATCTGGAGAGTAGCACAGAGAAGACTGATAGTGAGAAGGAGAAAGGAACATCCCCAGAGGAAGATCAGAACATGTACTTTATGACATGTAGTGCAGTTACTGAAATCAGTGTAGAGAGCATTAGTAAGCAGTCTTTCCCCAGTAGCATGGCTCCAGACATGGATGATGACATTCTTGGTTGTTCTATGGTTGGAACTGCTGAAATTGTTGATGACGAAAACAAGTTGGCATATCCTGATGAAAATTGTGATAATGATACACTGACCTCTAATAATTTGGACAGGCATTATCTAGAGGTGGAGATGTCACTTGATGACCAAAGGGCTTTGGAACAGAATGCAAACATTATTGTATCTGAGCTACAGATAAATAGAACAATGACAATATCAGGAAGCACAGTTGATGAGGACAACTTCATTGAAAATGAGACTTTGTCCTTAGTGTCTAATGATTACATGTCTGACACAGCATCAGAAGCTTCCATCACATGGTCCCTTAGCACTGACAGGACAAGTGAAATATCTGAAACGACTATCTCTCATAGTAATTGTAGCAGTCCATCTTTACGGGGGCCTCGAATCCTCAAGCCAGGGGAAAAATCCATTATTCAGAAAGAGACGGAGGATGATAGGAAAGGAATTCGTGGCAAGCGAAAACCTTTATACAGCAGATCTGCATCGTCTCCTTCCTCACCCAAATCAGGATCATCTAGATCAGATAGTATATCACAGGGATCAAGGGCTCACAGTACTGGAGGGGCTAAACTGTCTCCTAGAAGTGCAGGAGTAGGGGCCCCATCTGGTAAAAAGGGATCACCAAGGACTAGTTCAGGACCACAGGCTTCCAGCACTCCATACAAAGCCAATCAAAAACCAAAAACCACCAAACCATCTCCACCCCAACATGTGACCTCACAAAGTAATCAAAAATCTTTTCCAACCAGTAAAACCAATGCCGCACCATCGAAGATTCCATCCACAAAAAACAGTCCCAAAAGCAAAAATGCACCTTCTATTGAAAAACCTATACCCATGGTTAAACAAGGCACGTTCACCAAAGAATCAGAACAGGCTAATGCACCAGTGATATCTCCCGTCTCCCAAGAACAGTTTGATGAAAATGCCAGTTGTGATGAAGATGAACTTGATTCCAACATAGCAGCAGATCAGGGTCTTGTAAAAAGGAGAGAGAGAAATTCTAGTGGAAATAATAGCATCAGAAATTCTGGAGGTTCACCTTCTGGATCTTGGAGTAAAGCCCTAGAAAGCTACAGTTTCATTGCAGACAGTGATCAAGAATACACCTATCAGTCACACTATGACCAAGCCCAGGTTCAGAAGGCAAAAAAGGATAAGAAAATGAGGCGCTCAATTGGAACTGCTAATCTGACTGGTGGCAAGAAAAACATCAACACTAGCACCACAAATAGCCCTGGAAGTAGCCCAGGCTCCAAGATACCTAGCCGCACCAATCAGAGCAGAGCGGTAACAGGGCTGACTCCTAAAAAGACTAGTGCCAATTCATCACCAGCAGCAAAATCTGGAAGTAGTGCATCTCCTTTGAAAAACAACAATGGTAATGGCATCAGTAAAATTGCATCAAATCCAAATTTGAGAAGAGTAGAAAAAGGAAGTGATGTAAAAAGATCTGACAGCAATTGTAGTTTGAAGAGCAATTCTAGACCATCAACACCAGTTGGAAGAAAGCTTTCCACACCAAATACAGCACAATCAAAGACATCAGGAGCTTCTCCTAAGCAGGGTGGAGGATTAGATACAGAGAAAAAAGTTGGGAATGGATCTGGCAAGAAGCAAACACAAAGTAAAATTGCAAATTTGTGGAAAAAGGAGGATGAGGCTTCACAAAGTCCTCCTTCAAAACTTCCAGTGTCAAGTTCCATGTCGCGACTAGCTAAACAAATGAAAAATAACCAGCAGGTGAAAGTAAGAACGTCCTCACCGCGGCCCACTGGGAACAAAGCCACTGTTATCTCCCAGCAATCCACAGACTCTCCAAAGGATGGTCTGAGTCGGAGTTCAACTTTCGATAAGTTAAGTGCTACAAATGATGCCAGCCGTGTGCCAAGTTGTGATAACCTTGATAATTATGGTAAGATGGAATCAGATGGAAGGAAAGCTACATTTTCTTTGAATGATGCCTTTAATTCTGGAAATGGGGAGTGTGACATACAACCCGAATCTCTGTCAAAAGAGAAATTAGATGTTTCCACTGAAGATTTACTGAAGGAAAAACATGTAAATTTGTTGAACAAATCAGAGAATAAACTAGACATTAGTCGTGGCAAAGGTGAACAATCGGAGGATAATGTTCCAAAAATTAATTCAGGTACATGGAAAAAGAAAAAAGCTGACACAGATTTTGCTTTGCTTCCAAATGCAGATGAGACTAGTAAACCATTATCAATGGTGAAGAGAGCTGATAGTTTGAATTTTAGTCTGAGTGGGAGTGTGTCCGACGAGGGTCTATTAGACATTTCATTCTCAACAAATTCTGGTGGCAAGTGGCATACTATTGATAGGTGCACACCTGCACAGCAGATGCATTCAGATGATACAGATGTGTGGATCAAACGGCAAGATGACAGTATTTGTTCACAGTCACAGTTAGATGTGTCAAGCAAATCCAAAAAGAAAGGGACAAAAGGATCTTCAACTTTTCTGCCTATAAAAGCTGTGGCCAAACAGATTTTTGGATCTAGCAAAAGTTCACAGAAACTAAAGAAAGAGAAGGAAGTGAGCAAAGATGAAAAGGTTGATAAAAGTGACAAAGTTAATAAAAAGCACAGTGCTGAGAGTGAAAGTGGTGCTAAGACTACAAAGAGTTCAAAATCAGACTCCAAAAGTAAGTCCTTTTCCAAAAAATGTAAAGTTGACTCAGTAAATGAGTCAATAGTGCTTAAAAAATCTTTCGAAGATCTGGATATTGATATTGACACCAGTGTGTTGAATTCCTCGACTGTTTCCACAGAGCATTCGAAGGAACAGAAAACTGCAGTTCCCAACAACAAAGAACAAAATAAATCTACTTCACCACTTCCACAGCAAAATGGAGGAATTCTTACTCAAGAGACCAAAACAAGTCCACAAGCTTTAGTGGCCCCATTTAACTATAACCCCAACCCACGTGGAAAACCAGAAGCTAGTGAAAGTATTGAAATAAAAAAGGACTCCGTTTCTAATCCACAAAAGGTTTCTGGTCCACCATCGCCAAGCCAACATGTGACAAAAACAGAGATGTTGATGGCACGACGGCAGCAGACAATTCTTAGTGGGCGCAAGTTTGATGATGATGCAGAAAATGAACAAGATGGGAAAAAGAAGTGTATTGTAACAACAGTGTGATATAAAAACACATTCAGGCATACTTGCTTGCTTTTTTATATAAGATTTTATTGTCTTCTGTTAAAATGTCTTCTGATTTGTAATTCATTAAGCAAATGCATAATACATATGAAACAGATATTACTGGCTATGTTTAAAACATATTGGTATATATATGTATATATATAGGGTTTAACAGCACATCAGCACAATCCAGGTTATACAGTACAGAGTAAGTTTAGGTTCCAAAAAAAAGGTACACAAAACAAAGATAAAGCCAAAAAAAGGGTGCAGTTCCTAAAATAAAAGTCTCTTTTTTTTAAATATAAACCACAAGTTTTAAAAAGTCCAAGATATTCTAGGCAAGAACATCATCACAAGACATCCCTGGGCAGAAAGGTTGCCTTCATTATTCGCTCCATTCAAATACAGGGGAGCCTCATCAGACCTATTCTACATCTCTGAGTCTGCAGGGGAGTAAAACTTGTTGGTTCTTTGTAATGAGTTCACTAGTCTGTGATGCATACCAAGTGTGAACAGCATAGACCATGATCTGGTGTCACATAATGCACCAGAAGCTCTGTGTCTACTCTGGTATTGTAACTGATTTCAAGTGTACAGCATAGACCCTGATTTGCAAGAACATGCTATGATAGATCCAGGTCAACATGCTTCACAGTTGGGTGTGGGTTGCAAACGAGCAGCTAGGGTTGTTGAGATAATCTGTTTGCTGACTCCTGACAGAAAATGAAATTCATTTTTCTCCTCGTACTTTCTTAAAAAGTGTCAAGGATATTGTGATCGCCACGATCCATCTGTCCATATCTGTCAACACACTATCTCCTCACACAGTCTTGGACATGCATTCATGCAATAAATAGTTCTCCATTATGTAAAGTGGTGCAACACATATTCCATTTCCAGCTCCAGCCCCTCCTCAGGGTCTAGGGAGGAGTCAGAAAGTTATAGGGTTAAAAAAAGAAATTAAATACTGCTAAAATACCTTTAAATTAAATTTTATTGATGCCATCTTCAAACAGACTCAGATACTTCATCCCCATGCTATAACCATAACTCTCTTACTGGACATAAACAGAAAAATAATGGTAACAAAAGAATTTATATTTGAAATTTAAATGCATATGCATGAAATTTAACTTCATTGTCAATCAAAATAAGCTTTAAAAAACGTAAGTTTATTTTCTAATGTTCATGCTACAGTGGATTAAGTATTTGTTGAGTAGCAGTTTTGGTGGATATAATGATTGCTACAAACCAGGAATGTAAAGACCCAATGAACAGTGGTCATTCTGGCACAAACGGTAAGACCCTTCCACATTCCACAATTTTAAATACCAACAGAAGTGTTATTTTTTAACAAACCCAAGAACATTGATACCCACTTAAGTAAATTTATATGTAATTGACGGTTTTTTAATTTAATAGTTTGTCATATTAAAGCAACAGACTACAAAGCTGAAAAACTGTCTTGTATATGATGAATATTGTGAGAAACATTATGGTCAAGATTAAATTTTATTCATTTTTGTATTTTTCATTAATTTTTTATTGTTATCCCTACTCATGATCAGACAATCTCACAGACCTGAGAAGTTTTGGAATTCGTGACTTTACCATAACCAGCCATATTTGCTAGTTTCTATAATAGAGCTAATTGTGAATAATGTACACCCAGGTCTGCCATCACATTATTATCTATTAAATTCAACTAAACAGCAGAGACTAGCATCTGTCTGCACAATATGCAAGAGCAGATAATTCCTGTTTGCAGTTGGTAACGGGTTGTACATGGACACATATGTTAATGAGTTCACCCAGAGTCCACATTTTGTACAAAAAAATTAAATGGCCTTGTATCTTGTTGGCATAAGTGTATCATCAGTAGATTTAACAGCTGGTGGATGCATCATGAAACAGAACAGTCCATGTGATCAAAAGGCAAAAGGTCAAATGTCAAGGTCATCATGCAGTATTCATGACATCCAAGACAGCAAATTTCTTGATGTTTTAAAGTTGCTTGCTCATAATATGCACAATTTTCATTGCACTATTTATGCATGGCTTGAAAAATATACTGAAAATATGTAAATATTAATTTTTATACTGAATTATTTTAAATTTTATTGTTACACCTAAAACTGCATAAAGAGTTTTCTGTCTCCTTTTTTGTGTGACTTCACTTTGGTGCAGGATTTGCACAATTTTGGTGTTCATACTGCAGTCTGAATTATCTTGGCAAAATTCTGGAAAATAAAAATGGGATGCAGTTATTTTGAACAGGAGTTTTTTGAGTGTGCTTAGGTAGGTAGAAAAGTACTTTAGTACCAGTATGATAGGCTGGTACATAGAATACAATTTCTCAATGTAAAGCACAAAATGTTGATGGCTAAAATACGGTCAAATAGACTGTAAATAGACTGTAAACAGGTGGAAAATTGCAGTATTCAGCCCGACTTGTGTGACTCTGTGAGATCTTTGTCATATGAGGGTCCGGTAAATAAATCCAAGTTTCTTGTAATGCCAAAATGAGGCTTTCACAAAAATTGGAAATGTGATTTCATTGTCTGATGAGATGACGTGATGCCTTGTGTCATTATGATTATAAAATGATGTTCCATTTTACCTAAACATGGACATTTTCATTGGCTGATTGGGACATGCCTCCTGCATCGATAGTGGTGTTAAATTTTATCCATTTTATTTTGTGAGGAAAACTAATGTGTATTGTTTTTGTCATGCCGAAAAAATGTTAAAAAAATTAAAGGTACTGGAATTGGACAAATGGATACACCGTTTATTCTCATTGGACCTTAATTGTTACTGACTGTATACAGGTAGGTATAGGCTGATAGGAAGATGCAATATAATTGTATAGAAGTTTGTTACTTTTAACAAACATGTTAAACATTTCAGACGAGCTGCTTAGATTCTGTAAAATTTTCTCTAGGATTCCTGTTGAGCATGCTCATGGGTTGGCATCTCTGGTTTTGCCATAGTAACTTTGTCAGCCAGAGTTATCTCCCGTTGATGGACAAATTTCAAGTCCCATAATTAAGTACTGCAAAAATGCATTATGTATATCCTGTTAAGTCTTGTTGTAATTCTATTGCTTATGTCAGAAAAGTTTTGTGTGCATGAAAGTAGGGGATCCCTGAATATGGGGACATGGATAGGCACTGCTAAATGCAGCAAATAAAAAATGTTAATGCAACTGCAAAGTCTTGATGAACATGAAAGCCTGTAAATATTTTGTATCTAACAATTCTTGAAAATTAATAGATATTAGTGATCTAACCTCACTGTTAATGTTTAAGTGATTTGCAGAAAATAATAACATTGTTAACAATTAGTAAATCAGTAGCTATAATTCTTTTTTTTTAAATGGTTTGTTCAGTCATGTTGTCATTGATGTTAGTGTGACAATAATATATTCCAAATTTTTATTTAAAACAAAATATTTCAAAACCATGAAAGACAGAAAATCATTCATTCTTTTGAAAACAAGGACTCTTACCAATGTAAATAGCCAGACTTTCTCTGTCTTTCTCTATTGTAAATATGTTTGCTTACTTACATGTCTTACCTCTTTAATCTATACTGCCATTTAGAACAAGCTTTGTGAATGTGCAATAATTTATTTGTGACTGTCTTTCCATTTGTACATCAAGTTCAAACACTTTTGTATATGTTTGTTTGTATGTTAATGTTTGTATCAGTGAAAACTTACAGAAATTAATGTTTTCTGTCCTTTATTATAGATTTACTTGCTTTCCTTACTTCAAGTTATATAAATACCTCATTCTTTACCTTTTTATGACTCTTGTATATTGAAGTTCATAAATTTTAGATTTCTGCAGGTATATACATTTGTCTACAGAAGCATTTAAGTTATTTAACATCATTTGCATACATACCAAGCATTGTCATGTAAAAATTGATAGGAAAATTAAAGTTCCTTTGTAGACAGATCATGGAGAAAAACCAGAATGTTCATGCCCATTTTATGACCATATACGAAATTTTCTCATGTATAAGCACATAGTCAATTTCAAACAGCATAGACCCAGTCCTGCTGTTACTTCATTTTCTATTTGCCTATTGTATAAGTTACTTCCCTTTCCAGCAAGGGATTGTCTTCTCGTAGTAGATATTTTACTGTACAATATCTAGGGGAATAAAGCTTTTTTTATAATTTTAATAGTGTGTTTAACAAAGTAGTTCTTAATAAACTATTATACAATAATTGATAAATGGTTTGAAGACATAGATAAGGCACATAATAGGATGGATCTTGTTAGATCTAAAGAAGGCATTTGACTTAGTTGACCATAATATACTTGTTGAAAAGATCTTGTAGTGTTACTAGCAACATCAAAAAGATTATCCTTACAAAACCCCATTCAATTGTCTGTAAATGATGAATCTATATCTAATGTAGAATGCCATCAACTCGGAGGTGTATATGTTGATGATAAACTAACTTGGTATCATCACATAGATCATGTCTGATATTTTGGATTCCAAACTAACATTGCTACAAAGACTGAAGAAATATCTGCAAGCTTGTGCAAGGAAACTATTTGGTTCAACTTGTACTGTATTATGGAATACTGTTACACAGTATGGGGTTCATATGTGCAAACAAATATTAATCGTGTAATAAAACTTGAAAATAATGGATCTAGAATTATATTAGAGGTCAGTTGCACTGTTGACATGTTTCAGTCTTTAAACTGGCTTTCTTTCGACAAAAGAAATTTTATATCGTAGATGTATTTTGCTTCATAAAGTCCATCATAATTTAACACCCTCTTACCTGAGTATTATGCTTGCCCAAATCAGCAATACTTCCTCTACATTGAAGATCAACATCAAACCTATGGTTAAAACAACCAAAACCAAGAACTAATGCTTTGAAAAAGGTAATTTTGCATATACTGGAACAACTGACTGGAATCAGCTACCACTAGAACTAAAGAAATCTGACAGTCATGGAGTATTCAAAGCAGAACGTTTTTACTGTATTGGCATATATCTCGGTCTAAATGTTTTGTCAGTTTTTTGTTTGTACTTGTATATATGCATTATTCAGTTACAAACAGGATACAATGATGTACATGTAGGTACATTATGTAAGTTTTATGTGAAATATTTGTGTGACATCAATCCAAAAATTAATACATTTTTTTCTTTTCTTTTTATAAATACTTGGTACATGTATAGAATATTGCAAGTCTCTGATGGTCTCGTCGGAGATTAGCTAATATTTAGCTAAATATTATTATTTTTAGTATTTTACAAAAATGATATAATTATATCAAATTAAGAAAACTATGAAGTTTCATATAACATCACCGTTATCAGCTTAAAATTAACTATTTCTCAATGAATTACTTGGCTAAATAGCTACTACTTGGAGGCAGTTGCTTGATAGAAAGGGAAGCAACCCATATAATACTTAAAGACTGTTAGTGTTACATAGGTTGCTTCCCTTTAATTCAGTGGGCACGTAGATGTGCTGTTTGTTCCACTTCAGCCTCTAGGCAAAATACCTTAAAAAGGGCTTAACCCAACCAAACCAAAATGTTGTTTTGTGTCTCTGATGTACATATATATTTATGATTTTCATTGAACAGCATAAAACTTGATCTGGAGATCGTAAAACTATGACAATGAGTTTTACATAGACTTTTCACTATTGGCCATTCAGAAACAACGTTTCAAAAGTAACGTCATTTGTGATTGGTGAAAGCAAAATCTCGAGCTCAGGAGTTTTATTATTTCCAGTCCTGTATTTATGAAACTCCTGAATGTGAGTGCTCACTCAAATTCAAAATTACATTTGTCATGTCTTACATTTGTCATATGTCATACATTTGTCATGTCGTACATTTGTCATAAGTCGTACATTTGTTAAATTGCTACAAAATAACCCATGAATATTTAACAGACATCTGTATCTAAATGTATTGCTAATTTGAAATCGCTTGTATTTCAATTGGTTTCTTTATTGTAAGCTATCAAAATTTGAATTTTAGTGTGCACCCAAGTTGGGGAGTGAATATTGGGCCTGAGCTGGCATATTATGCAAAGATATATCTGGGTTTATGCTGTTTGGTGTTGGGTGGACATTTTGAATGGATAAATATAAGTTAAAGTGAACCTTTACAGCCTTATAGTATACAGGTATCTAGTGAATAAAACAATGCTTTATTATCCCATAAAACATTCGAGTTGAAACAAATAACTGAACATTCAAAATATAATACTTTTTTGTGAATATTCAAATAGAAAATTGGTATTTGAATATTTGTTTCTTTACCTAGTGACACCTAAAACCAGACTTAGCAGTTGACTGTGCTGATCACAAGTACTCCTTTCTCTCAGTATAAAAAAGGGAAAACTATTGATAGCACCCACTCCACTTCTCACTGTCAAAGGTGACTAACTGGCATGGTTGAAAGTCTGAACCCTTGCAGATTCCTATACAATTGGCATGTTCAGCCACACTTCACTGATATCATCGTAAAGGTGGTATTCCAGGCATTTTCCCCATATATCATTTAGAAACTTTACTGACTGTTTAATGGGCAATTTTACATGAAGTTTCTCCATTGCTTCATGTCCTGTCTACTTGGATGTAGTTTTGAGGGTATACACTTCAGTTATGTCACACAGTGAATAGGCTACATTCAGTTCTAACCAGTGTTTATTCTTTATCCAGGTCTGGAATAGATTAGTATCCACCCTTACATCAAATCAGAATTGAAAGTGGCCTATTCACTACATGGTATAAAACCATGGTATAGAACAGGGTCATATAAAAAAAATACTGAAAATATTGTTATTGCTACTCGTAATGAATGGAAAGTCGTATCTTGAAATATTGTTATCTCTAATCATCCCAAATGGATGGCTATAACAACATGGGGTTTTCACCAATAGACTTCTTATGATACCTACTTGGTCCTAAATAAAAATGGTGCAAATCGTAGATCCAATATGGTTGCCACAATGACGGTCTTAAAAATCACTTCTTGTCACTACTTCCCCTGAATGGATGATCATTATGACATGGGGTTTTCACCAAAAGACTCCTAATGATGTCTACTTTGTCATAATTAAAATGGTGCCAAGCTGACATCCAATATGTGCACCACAGCAGCTAATTAGAAAATCTTGTTATCGCTGAAGAATATCAGATATGGTTTCAACACTTGACAGTTAAAAAGAAGAAATGGTGTTATCTTGAATTCCTGGAAATTCTTTTCATGTTGAAAATCTTGTTATCACTACTCCTCCTTGATGGAGAAAGCTCGCCAGTAGCTTCCCACGGGTTGGTTGTTCTTTCCTCCACCTCCAACAAAAAAAACCAACAAATTCTCCTGAATGGATGGTCATATGAACATGGGGTTTTCACTAAAAGACTTTTTATAACGTCCAGTTGGTGCTAAACGAAAATGGTGCTGATCTGATGTCCAATATGGCTGTCACAATGGCAATCTTAAAAATATTGTTATCGCTGCTTCTCATAAATGAAAGTAATATTGCCATGGGGTTTTCACCAGAAGACTTCTTATAGTGTATAGTAGGTTGTAAATGAAAATGGTGCCATTCAGACATTCAATATGCCTGGCACAGTGGCCATCTTGAACATCTTGTTATTACTATTTTCCTGAATGAATGGTCATATCAGCATGGGGTTTTCACTGAAAGACTTCTTATGATCTCTAGTTGGTCTTAAATGAAAATGGCGCTGACAGACTTCTAATATGGCTGCCACAATGGCCATCTTGAAAATCTTGTCACTACTTCTCCTAGATGTCTGATCATACCAACATTGTGCTTTTTCCAAAGACTTATTATGATGTCAAGTTGGTACTAAATAGAAATGGCACTAATCTGATATATATATGGCCACCATTGCACCTATCTTGAAAATCGTGTCATTATTACTCCTCCAAAATGGAAAGTCGTATCAACATGGGGTTTCCACCAGCAGGCTTCTTATGATGCCTTGTTGGTCCTAAATGAAAATGGTGCCAAGCTTACATCCAGAAAGTCCACCACAGCGGCTAATTTGAAAATCTTGTTATCACTGAAGAATATCAGAGATGGTTTCAACACTCAGCAGTTAAAGGAAGAAATGGTCTTATCATCAATTCATTTTCAGCCAGTAGAGCATCAGGCCCTTTGTGGGACTCTTGTTTTACTTTCTATAAAAAGTGTTGTGAATATTCCAATCACCTCTTTTTCCATCAGTCCAATAGTGAGTCCATCTATATGTCTGTCAATCAGATCTCCTACACTATGGGGCAAAAATATACCATATTTGTTTTCAACACAGAGCTGTGATGTGGAAAAAAAATCACATACAGTAAGCAGCATCAATCCCAAATTGCTAATGCATTGTGCTACGTCAGATTGGGATTTCTGCTGTTTGCAGTTAGGCATATGTTACACAGGCATATATTGTGCAACAAACATCTTAATGTACTTGCCCCGGTCTGCTCCTTAGAGAATCTCTAGTCTGGTACCCTTACTTTTATTCCACTTGTACCTTAAAGTAAGAGTGAAATAAAAGTCAATTACCAGACCAGATGGTGTGATTGTTAGAACTCTGGGGAAACACCTTTACATCAAATTTGTAAAATAAAAAACAGCTACAGGAACATGTTAAACATTTCTGAACTAAAATCTGTATATTCAGACATGAAGAAAGGACGTCAAATATGTGATTGCTCTTCGTAGTATTTTTGGGGGTTGATTATAAAAAAGTTGACTTGTTTTTCAAACCCATCCATTTTGTTGTAACAAAAAGCTTCAAGAATCCAAGTGTGGGAAGCATGGTGATTTGCATTGGCACATCACCGACATTAATGTGAAATGTTAATATAGAATGTTCTTATACAATTTTTCATCATTATATTTGAAACTAATTTATGCTAACTAGCTCCAAACTATTTTCAGATATGTTTGCTTTATATTGTTATCAAAGTAAATTTAACAAGACTGCAGGTTGTGGACTTTTATTTGTTGAGTTATGAGATTGTTTGTTTACTAGTTTATTGTGATGAAGTGTTGCTAAAGCAATACTCGTGTATAGCATTTTAAAACAGACTGGTTGTTAGTTCACAGGGTACTATTTTGAGAAAAAAATGTTAAAAGGCACAATTCTCGCATTGGTATAATACTGACATGACAAAAAGTTGATGCCTTAAATTATAATGAAAATAAAGTATTGGGAGCAGTAGTTATTGGGGAGTAGTATGTTGGATAAAAACATGAGAAAAAATTATCTAAACTTTGTTCAATATGGAGGGGTGCACATTTTTTAATCTGATTTAGCTATAAAGTGTGTTCTAGATGACTACCAATAAAGTTGTCAGTAGAGTCCAGTCTTAATGGAGTGTCAACTTATGTTGCTGATCAGATTACAAATTTGAACTTACTGACATTCTTAGAAAAAAGGTAAATACATTGAATACATATGTTAAATTCCAAAATTGAATAAAACATGGACTGAATCAATGGCATATGTGTGTATGCAATTTTGCATAATTTTATAACTGTTGGATTTGCTCCATTTTTAGTACAAAATAGTTTTGTGTAAAACTCCTTAAAACTAACTGATATTGATATGGGGATTGTTAAATTGCATTTTGTTTGTAGATTAGAAGAGTTAGTGACAAAAGACTAAGTCTAAAAAATGAAAGACAGCATTTTTTAAAAAAAGAGCAAAATTTTATTATTTTAGCAGTGCAGTTAGAAGAGAGAATAAATTTAATATAGTAGGGAATTGCAGAATGTGTAATTGGTATTGCCCCCTTCTCATCAGTTATTATGGAGATTACTCGAATATAAACTTTTGGGATTTTCTTTTTCAAGAACCTATGCATTTAAATGTATTTATAAAATTATTTACATGAAGAATTAGATACATATGTTTACATTCATTATTAGGAGCAATACATTTTCCTTGCACAAGAAAAAGCTGTGTATCTTCAAACTCATAAAGATATATAGATAAATGCAATGCATTTCTAGATTCATTTTCATGTACTTGTTTTTAAGATTTCCATTTTGATGACATACATTCGATCATTTCACTTTGTATACCAGTACACTACATTTGGAGTCATTTTGTACTTGCGCTGTAGCTTACCAGTGTTTGATGTTATTATGTGTGTTTGTAATCATTGCTGTTCGAAGACAGTCATTCTCCGCAGACAAGACCAAACTATTGGTCATCTTTTGTTCAATATTTTATATAAATGGTTCAGTTCAGTTCACTACAGAATAAATTATTATGAATCAGTTCAATTCTTTGTCCATATTTTGTTATTTCCTCGATTGTGTCCAGTAACATGTCCAGACCATCTGTTCATCTGTTTATCCATCTGTCACAACATCTCGTGTGTGCAACTATCCTTGTATAGTTTGATTAATAAAAACTTATTAAACATGACGGTTATGACAATTAGTTGTACATTGCTTTCAGTTGATCGCAATCTGACAAATGTCTTTAATATTGAAGATATATTGGCAGTATGGAGTGGAATCAATGCCATATTTCTTTATAGATATTTTGTATTAATGTAATATACTGTGTATATTCAACTTCTCATTCTGTGTATGCATTTTCTATGTGTATTGGATGTTGATTCTGAGTTACATCTTTACAGCTGCCAATATTTCTAAATCTTATATTTGTGATATCGGAACACTGCAATTTTATATCTTCAGATTCTATTTGAGTGATTCTATGTGTATATTTTTTAATATTGCACATGATAACATTCTAATGGTTCCAACTCTGAATTTCTTCTCTGCATTCCTATAATTAATTTGATGAGATATATGTTAAATGTCATAACAATAAAAATAACATTCAGGAAGTTACAATGTAGCACAGCCAAAGTTTCAAGTAACTTGTAAGCATAATGCAAGTTGGAATAATGTATTAGATACATCTAACAGATTCTGTAGTCATTATGGGGCACTACAGTATCATTAACCATATGAGAACATATGGCACTGTTTAAAGGTGTTAACTGCCCCAGGTCCAGTATGTCACAGATTCTCAGCACGGAAGACATATTTATGAATCCTGATTAAAGCCATGATCCCTAATTTGACTTTCCATGGAGCGAGAGAGAGAGAGAACGTTGTGATTGCTCAGGTGATCTCAATCCAAATATATTGGCTAAATGGCTTACATTTTAAAAGTCAATCATATTTTTTTATATTATTTATTCCTCATAACCAGCTGATTTGGGATCAGGCATTATTCTTTGGCAACCTCACCAAAATAGAACAGTCGTTTGATATAGATACATGTACACACAGTCGTTTGATATAGATACATGTACACACAGTCGTTTGATATAGATACATGTACACAGTCGTTTGATATAGATACATGTACACACAGTCGTTTGATATAGATACATGTACACAGTCGTTTGATATAGATACATGTACACAGTCGTTTGATATAGATAGATGTACACAGTCGTTTGATATAGATACATGTACACAGTCGTTTGATAAAGATACATGTACACATGTTTATTATTATCATTTAATATACACTCGTTTGATATAGATACATGTACACACAGTCGTTTGATATAGATACATGTACACAGTCGTTTGATATAGATACATGTAGACATATGTTTATCATTTAATGCACCATAGCTGTAGTGGCAGGGAGTTCAATGAGTCCAAAATCCAAAGTCAGTGGCTGGAAATTTACCAGATTTATTTCACAGGTTGTTGTATAGTAAATGTATGTTAGAGGTCAATTTTATAGCTAACCGCTACGAGAGCTATTGTACTAACCCCAGCATCAGCATCAGCATCCGCACAAATAAAAGCGTATACACATGTACAGCATCACTGAATCTCAATCATTCTTTCTTCATAGGTCATTGGCTACAATTTTAAGTGGGTTTCTTAACACCTGCCCTCTGGGGAGGGACTAACTTTGTACATATATGAACATTAGTTGTACATTCTTGGTAAAGTTTTTGGTTTAGGTCCGGTTTTTTGCACACTGTGAATACTGTTATTTCTGGAATCGTGAAACTTGGTGAGAGGATGCATCTTGATGAGTACTACACCAGCATGACAAAAAGTAGGTCACTGTTACCATTATTTTGAACTTCACTGACTTTAGATCAATCTCAAGCACTGTTTTGTGCCAGAATGAACAAACTAGATATTGTATGCATCTTTATTAGTGGAATACTTGAACAGCAAAGGAAGGTGACCACGACCAACATTTCAGATCATACTGGCTTATGTTAAGTTCTTGCATTTAGCTCATGACCTCGTAGATTTGTTACCTCCTGTATAATGCCGTTGTACCTGGAATCATGAAACTTGGTGAGAGGATGCATCTTGATGAGCACTACACCCTCATCTTAAAAGATAGAGAGTACCCTTTCTGTAAGCTATCTTCAGGCGATGGGTGTGCCTCAGGGTAACATATTGTCAGTCACCCTATTCAACATGAAAAACAAATAGCATAGTGAAAGGCCCTAATCCAGTGACCGATTTCTCGTTATATTTCCACGACGTTTTGATCTGGTATATATCGAAGAGTATGCATACTATTGAACTTCAACTAGAGAAAAGCTTAAATCGAGTATAGAAATGGGCAGAAGAAAACAAGTTCATGCTTTCAAAATCTAAAACTGCATGCACTTTTGCCGATTACATGGATGACCCAAAGCTCTATCTTGACGGTTGTCTTATTCCTGTAATGGAGAAGACACAATTTTTAGAGCTCATTTTTGACCATAAACAAACTTTCCTCCCACATATTAGATACCTCAGGGACAGATGTCAAACACTCCTGGATTTAATACGAGTCGTTACAAACACAGATTAGGGAGTAGATCGGAAGGTCTTCCTCTGGTTATACATGTTAGTAAGATCTTGACCTTGACGATGACTCGATTGTAAATGGATCAGCTTGTAAATCTTGCATGCAGATGCTTGATCCGATCCATAATTTAGAAGCCTCTATATTGAGGCAAGCGAATTATCACTTATCTCAAACGAAATTGGCTCTTCAGTATATTACCAAACTGTCTAATAATCCATCTAATCACGTAAACGATATCGTTTTTAGGCCCAGAAACCAAACCTTGTCTACTCGGAAACCAAATTTTATTCCACCTTTTGACACGTAATTCGTACTCGCCTAGAAGCAGGAAAAATCAATGTTGCAAATATTGCAAAATTCTGTATTCCCAAATCACCAGTGGTTATGAATACCTCCAAAATAATATTTGACCTTTGCGAATTCAAAAAGTCCTCAACAAATACTCTCTTTTTTGCAGGGTAAAGTCAATGAAATCAGAGCCTCTTATCGTGGCCATACGTATCTGTATGCAGACGATATGGAGACAAAGTTGCAGTTGCCGTTACAACATCTCGTGGCACCAAGGTTACCGGGTAATAACCCGCATACAATGTAGTGTTTAGGTCCAATACCAACCTTATATGTTGAGAAACCAAACTTCATTCCTCCTTTTGGCATATAAATCCGTCCACACTTGGAAACAGCAACAATCAATGATAGAAGTATTGCAAAATTCTGTATTCACAAATCACCACCTTGGTTATGAAAACCTCCTAAAATAATATTTGACCTTTGTGAATTCAGAAAGTCCTCAATAAATCCTCTGATTTTTTAGAGTAAATTCAATGAAATCAGAGCCTTCTTCTGTAACCATACGTCATTGTATACAGACGGTTCGAAAGATGGAGACAAAGTTGGAGCTGCCATTGCGGTACCCCATGGGACCATCGCAAACCAGATGCTAGATGGTGCCTCAGCTTTTACTGCAAAAATTATAGCCATACTCAAGGCTTTGAATTTTGTTAAAACCTCTCGAAACACAAATTACATTATCTTTTCGGATTCCCTTTCCACGTTGAAAGCCTTGCAGAATCTTAAATTTGACAACCCGTTATTATCCCAGATATTACAGGAATATTCTTGTACAGTCTGGGAAAAATATTCTGTAACTGTTCACTGCCTAGTCACATTGGTATAAAGGGTAAAGAAAGAGCAGATGAAGCAGTCAAAGCTGCCATACAATCACCCGTTTCCGAATGGAAAATTCCATATACCGACTTCAGACATTTTATAAATCAGTATGTTTGTCGTACTTGGAAAAATATGTGGAATGAAACTCCACTAACAAACTTAAGAACATCAAACCCACTATTACAGAGTGGCATCCCTCGTATAGAACAAATAGGAGAGAGATGAGGTGGTATTGTGTAGGGCATGGTCTTGATTAATCAGTTAATCATTGTTTTGAATTGAATCATTAATTAAACATTTGTTTAGAAAATTATGAAAAATGGTTAATTTTCCCCATAATTTCAGCATCATTTTACCATACATTTTGTAATGTGGCATCTGAATTTTACACGTTTTTTATTGTATAAAGTGGCTAATCTGCTCATGGCTGGTTTCTTGAACTAAAGCAAACTAAATGGATGTACAAAATATGGGTCAGCCAGTCAATCCAAAAGAAAGAGCTTCTATTCTCGATGTAATGCATCTTTAACTCTTTTTCACATTATTTTGGGAAGAATTAAAGGCATTGTGCATTAGTGTCTGTATTATTTACTTAAACTTGAGTCCATCCCAAAGTCCAGGGACGTGACAAAGTCCATCCTAAAATTTGCCAAGGTCAAACAGTCCTCCGAGATGTAGGTCACAAATATTGAGATAGCAAAGGTGGGATTAAAACTGAAAAGAGACTTTTCAGTGTTCCTTTTTTTTTTTTTTTGACAAGAACTGTCATATACTCTTATAATTTTTGTCAGATATTTGTATAGACCGAGTTTCGTCTGACTCTTTATCTACACCTAGCAAAAGGCTGATACAAAGTCGGAGAGATACAAGTCTTCTTAACAGTAGGTTTGCCGGCCAAAACTGTATCGCACACTTTACGTTTTGCTAGCGTCAATCATGCAGGAAAATACCATAACGTCTCTGAATAATGAGACTACTGACAAGCTGTGTTTTCTTTCGATCTTATCTCATGCAATAGAAGCAATAAACCTCTTTCTTGCCCTTTTCAACAGTATTTAATTTTTAATCATTTTTAGTCAGTTAATCATTGATTAATTAGAACATTTAACCATTTATCACTTTTTCCCAAAAATTATTAATTAACCATGCATTAGTATTGTGCCGATCGCGTATCGGGCACATATATCTTATGCATACCTCTTGAAGGGTGAACCTCGACCGAAGTGTGTACCTGACAGTGTCCACTGACAGTGGAGCACATTCTTGTTTAGTGTATCGATTTCCACCCTGTGAGACAGAAGTATTTTGACGTGAACTGCTTGAAGAAACTGTACGAGGACGTACCACCCGAGAAAATCTTGAACGTCTTGAGGGAGTGCGGTTTGTAGAACAAATTTTAATCAGGTTTTATGTATTTTATATCTGGTACGTTTATCAATTTTTTATACACATTTTACAGAATTATAACGTCTACGATTTATATTTTATCTACTTGTGCTTGATTTTATTTTTTTTGGAAGGGTTTATCTTTCTACATTTGTGTGCAATTATTTTTTTTACATTTTTCGAACATTTGTTGGAACTACATAGCCACTTCTATGCCGAGGTACCATAAGACCCTATTACATACATACATACATACATACATACATACATACATACATACATACATACATACATACATACATACATATATACATACAGTTACCGGATAAAGCTTCCATGCTTGCCGCCGAAATTACAACCATACTCAAATATTTGAACTTATGGAAACCTAAAAAAATAATCAAATTTTGTCATCTTTTCGGATTCTCTTTCCGAAATGAAAGACTTGCAAAGCTGAAATTTGATAACCCATTCATATCTCAAATCTTAAGAAACATGATTTGCTCATACAATCTGGAAAAAGTATTCTGTACTGTTGGCCGCCTAGTCACGTTGGTATTAATGGTAATGAAAGGGAAGATAAAGCAGCGAAAACTGCCCCGCAGTCACCCATTTTCTGAATGGAAGATTCCATATTCTGACCTCAGATATCATATAAATCAGCCTGTTCTTCATATTGGGCAAAATATGTGGAATTAAAATTCCACAAATTAGCTTCAGAACGTCAAAATCACTATAGGAGAGTGGCATCCCTCTTAAAGAAAAAATTACCGAGATGAGATGGTATTTTGCCAGTCGCGCATCCGACACACATGCCTGACTCGTAAATACCTTCTAAAGGGTGATCCTCAGCATACTGCATACCATGCCAGTGTCCACTGATAATTGAACACATTCTTATCGAGTATTGCGAATTCCATCCAGTGAGGCCGAAGTCTACTGAAGTGAACTTGATGAAGAAACTGTATGATGATGTGCTACCTGAGAATATCTTGGACTTTTTGAGGGAATGCGGTTTATATAAATTTTCGTTCACCATACCTTTTTAGGGATTTTACATATGTTACCTATATATTGTATTTTGTATACCTTTTACAGAATATTAACATATTTACCTGTTATACTTTGTCTTGTTGTACTTCAAGTTTGCATTTATTTGGATATATATATAATCCAAAAGTTATGTGCAATTCTTCATTTTTACATTTTTAGAACTTTACCTTTAATTGGCACTATACAGACATTATTGTACTAAGGTGCCGTTAAACACTAATAAATATCTTAAAAGTGGGTCACTGTATCCAATACTTAATGCTTTACTGACTCTTTTTGACCTGTGCGTTTTTACTGTTTATGCTTGAATAATTAAACCAGATAATTGTATGCATCTCTCTTGGTACCTCACCCATACAAAAAGGTCGCTGTGACCTACATTTCATATATTACTGGCTTAGGTCAAGTTTTACATTTTGCTCATGACCACATGTTTTACGCATGCTATGTACATACTATCGTATCTAGAACAAAATTGGTGAGGGTATGCATCTTAATGAGCACTAGCCTTCATTTCAGTGATAGGTCATAATGGCCCATATTTTAAATTTTGTGTACAGTGTTCCTTTCTATGGCGCTGTAAGGTAACAGGTAGATTTTGTTAACGAATAAAAAATACAACCCAAATGAATTCTTGGGCCCCATCTACTTTACAACCGCAAATGGGTGCGGATTGTGTCCGAGCGTTAGGTCTCAAAGAGGAGCGGCACTCTACTGAAGCACAAAGAAAGCTCGCCACAGCTCAAGAAGAGATTCCGATCGAAACAAGCGGGCTGACAGATGCTGAGCTACTCGCTGTTTTGGGATTGGAGGATACAGCAATAAACAAAGCAGCAGCACAGGAATCTGACAGTCTCCCGATGAGAGATATCCTTATCTTAAACAAGGAACTTCAAACGATTCGCGGTGCTCTTTCGCTTACCGTTGCTAACATTGTAGAGATTCGTAATAATCTAGAGCAAAAAATGTCGGATAACGCACAAGATGATGGAGAGCGCTAGCAGATACAAGCTCGTATTGCAGATTTAGAGTCGGTACTCGAAGAACACATCCAGCGGGCCAACAAGTAACGAAGAAAACTTCGCAACCAATTCACCGCTATTCGGGAGACCATTCGCAAAATTCTCCACCAGGATAAGACCCTCGCCCAGTGGACAAGAACCCTCGTGAGCAAGGAGTCACCATAGCATGGATTCTCACGGCGCTGGAGTTTATCATAAGTACAATCACCCTCGCGATCACAGGCAGCGCAGGCACACCGACGCAACCTCCAATCGTGCCTAAATCGGACTCCGGCGGCGTAAAAGAATGGGTAAAACAGCATCTGGAGCGGATGGCCGAAATGCTGAAAACGCTAGCAGAAAAAGCGGCTGCGGCGGCGCTGCCCTGCATTATTGGCGCGATCGTGTCATTCCTCCTAGAAACGGCTGGCTGGTCGGAAATGTCGTGGTACTTGTCATTACGACAGCTGCAGCGTTCTTTGCGGTTTTTAAGCTCTCGCAGGAGAGAAACCAGAGGGTTAAAAGCCACACAGCAATGGCACCCACGACTAGTGCCATTTTATTGGCTTCGTGATCTTTGGCTTCTTACGTCGAAAGCATGGTGATGGACTGACCCGTTGTTGTGCTTGACTCGGTCGCGCGGGAGTTCTTGCCCGGCCACTTGTGCGTGCATCCTTTCTTAATTACACGTCGATTTTGGTGCCTAGCGGCATGTCATCGTCCGCCACGATAAGTTCGCTGTTGTACCCCTCATAGGTGGCAGATATGATCTCCATGTTAGACGGGATCATGTTAAGATGACTCCCAGTGGCTTAATCTAGCTTGTTGCTGGAGTGCACGAGCAAATATTGATAGCCTTTTTCCATTTAGGTTCAGTCCTATGCGTGGTCGATTTTATCTTCCACGTTTGCGAGAAACTTTTTTTGCACGTCGGTGTGGTCTACCCCACTATTGAACTACGCATACCAACTTGTGCGCCCATGATTGACCATACGTACACTAAAATGATCCCCTTGAGACGCGCTACACCGGCTCCGGTGAAGCCGTACGACTTGTCCAACATGAAATACACAAACCCGATTTTTGTCACATTCCCCTATGTGCAGTATTGAACTTTGTGTTTCCTTGAATGGTGAAACGCATACTCGTTGTGGTCCCGTATGGATCTAAGGATCAGCTGGTAACCGCTGTTCATGATGTAGTTATACATCGTACCCAGGCTTTGGTTTGTGCTATGCTGCTGCCGCCAGTCTAAGTTTCTGGCCACTTTAACCTCGTAGCAGACTCTTTCGTAGGCGACCGTGTTGATGCCGTGTTCGAGCGCGCGCCACCCTGTCTGGCCTGGCATAGTGAACCGCATCTGAGTGAGAATCTGTTTCACACGGTAGTACTACGCATGGAACTGATAAAAGCTTTTCATCCTCTTTGTCAGCCCTGCTGTTCCCGCAGACAACAGGTGGTCGCGTACGCTGAAGTTACAACCGGTGGTCGCGCATCAAACGGCAAAGTTCAGCTGACTCTGCCAAAATGTTATCCGGCCGACTGCATTTACAGAGAATTAATTGTCCATACTATTCTTCCACTCGACAAAGGTTAGCACGTACTTATCGGCTATGTCAACAAATCTGATTTGAAATGACACTTCCTCCCACACGTACATATACACATCAAGGTTGAGCGACAGTTCGTGGATCTGCGCTTTCTTTGACGTTATAATTTGCGTCGCTATTGGAGCGAAGTACTTGTGGCCATACCATAACCCCGCATTTGTGCTGGTTCTGACAATGCATGTTGTATTGACCAACCATCTAGTTGGGCCCGTAGCTCTAGAACATGTGATATGCATAGACTCAAGTACTCTTGTATCTCTCCGGGAGATTTGGTACAGACCAGGATGGTACAACATTTTGGGAGCACTTGGTAATAATGAATTTAGTGTGTACCCGAGCCTCACCGGCAATTTGGGACTCTTCGCTCGAAAAAATAATGCAGGCTTCCATGCCTGGAATAACTGCTGACTACAATGCTGCGACCGGGCAGACGCGTTGCTCCATCTCGGATTGCTCGTCCGCATCTTTGGGTTTCCCCAATAGCAGGTTTTAAGACAAAACTCGTCAAACATGCAGGCACCCAATACCCTGGCGTTTATCAAAGTCCCGTGTCGTTATGTCCACCTCGATCAGATAAACACAACTGGGAGTATTCTTGATGAGAAAAACAGTACCCTGCTACAAGATATTCCTGTGGGGGGTGAGTCCTACGGGGACATGAGTACTGTCTCCTATGGAAAACCACATTGGCGCAGATTACATTAATGCGGCATCCATGAGCTCTCTCGATACGTATTTTAGATGAAAAACAAACACCAGTTAATATGCTAGAGTGCACTATCGCGCTTGAAATTAAGTATTGCTGATCGAACGAGTGCAAATGACAAGCACGTTATGAGTCTATATAGTCCTACATTCGTTAGTACACACGCTGCGATCACATCGGGGCCAGCGCCCCCATTTGCCCCAGAAGCTGAAATCTCTGGCTGTGAGCCTGACAGTGTTAGTACGAGCAGCGCAGGCACTAGTGCCGCCTTAAAGGTTGTGTACTTAACGGCCGACAGAATCACGTCAGTTGGTGGGGTTACGGCAATAAATGCGTCTGGTTACTATCGCTGGAATTCAGCGCAAGACTTTCAAAACGTAGGTGGTTTTACACTCAGCAAGGACAACGACACTACAAACGCCCCGAGCGCCGGTTCTTACTTCATTAACCTCCACGGGAGTCGCGTTTACGGAACGTGGGCATGGCTTTCAATTAGTGTAACGAGATCCTAATGGCACGTAATGGCAGTACAACCGTTCAGGCTAACGCCTCACACGAAAGTCTTATAACTAGCATTGTGTCAATGTTTGCTGCGAGAGACACCATTAAGTGCGAGGGTCTCAGCGTAAACGCACAACCGAAGGGATTCTCAACTACTCTAATCAGTTTTGGCTTTAGCAGTTAGAACTCACGTAACATAAAACAAAGATATGAGAGAAGAACCAGACAACCAGAACACAAATAAAACTTCACCATCCGACGTTACCGGAAATGCATGTTAATTAGGAATTACGTATTTTCGAGGTAGCATGTCAGCCTGTCGTCAATTATTAAATTATTTTTAAAAACAGGACAGTGAAATACAATAGCGTAGATGGGTGAAATTCTATAGTATAGTTTTCATAAAGAAAAAATTAGTTTAACAAATAATTAGTTTGAGAGGAAACCATTTATCATGGAAGAATAATACTAACACTAAAGCAGCAGCAAAGCCGGAATCGAAAATGACACATTTTCTGGTACATGTCATAATTAGGTATATCAATGTTTTCTCTTTTGTCACAGCTTTTTATGTCTCCTTTTACTGTTGTAATATTAAACTTCACAAATATATGCCCGCCACGTAATTTTCGGGGAAAAATGTCCGGTAAGAGCCATTAACATTTCAGGATCTCGTATATATATATATATATATATATATATATATATATATATATATATATATATATATATATATATATATATATATATATATATATATATATATATATATATATATATATATATATATATGTGTGTGTGTGTGTGTGTATGTGTGTGTGTGTGTGTGTGTGTGTGTGTGTGTGTGTGTGTGTGTGTGTGTGTGGAAAAACTGCCTTCATATATCCAAGATACCACGGACTATCTCAACAAAACACCAAAAACTACCCTTCCAAATAAAAATCTCCTCGTCATCATGGATGTATGTTCCTTAAACATCAACATCCCACACGAGGAAGGTATCACAGCCTGCAAAGAAGCATGGGATAGTCGACCTGATCCTTCTGCTCCAACGTTCTATTTGGTCAAACTTTGAACGCATGTATTCAAGTTTTAATAATTTTGCATTCAACATACAACACTTCCTACAAATTAATGGGACTGCTATGGACACTAAAATGGCACCTTGGTATGCCAATATTTTCATAGGAAGACTCGAGCAAAAGCTTCTCAACCAGGCTAAGCTGGTGTAGATTCATTGACGACATAGAATCGAAATAGATCGAAATGGGCGACAATTTCAGTATATTTTTTAATTCGCCAATAACTCTCATCCTAAGATTAAAATTTACGTCAGAGTCATCAAACAGGTTCAACATCTTTCTGGATACTCGATCCACCCTCCTGGAGGGAAGATATAAACTGATCTATATTCTGAACCTACTGACTCTCACCAGTATCTACTCCCGAACAGCTACCACACCCAGCACGTAATAAAAAATCTCCAAACGCATATTCTCTAATCCTGCTACCTTTGAAAAGAGACTCGGAGAGCTCAAGGGGAACCTTAGAAGGAGAGGATACAGAAGGAGCTACATTGCGGAGGCTATTAACAAAACTAGAATCCTTGATAGAGGAGCCCTCCTGAAATTCAAAACCAAGAAAACCAACAAGCGTGTCCCCTTCGTTGTAACTTTCCACCCCGATGCCCCAAACCTACAACATATCATTCGGAAGTATTTGCACCATATTGAATCGTCCGAACGTCTGAAGGGTATATTTTAAAACGTTCCTATGGTTGCGTACAGCAGACTTAAAAATCTCAAGTGCTAAGGTAACTTCAAACAAGACCACATATTCAGGCACATACCGCTGCAAAGACAAGCGTTGCCTAATTTGCAAACATATGCCCAAGACCGAATTTTTCAGAAGTTCGACAACATGAGTTAGCTACACGATCAATCAGATGTTAGGATGTCGAGCGAAGAATGCAATCTATCTTCTGACATGCAAGATCTGTGCCACTCAGTATGTTCGCGAAACCGCTGATTTCAGAAAGCGAACGAATAATCACAAATTCCCCATTCGCATCAAAATCAACGCGAAAGTCGCCAACCACTACAACTCGACTGGACATTCAGTCGAATCCCTCGAGATGTTATCGATGGAATCAAACTGGGATGGACCGATATAGAATGCACACGTAAGGAACGATACTGGATACTACAATTGAAAACTCACGGGGAGTTCGGCCTAAATGAAAAAAATCTAACTTCCCGTTGCAGTCTTATCAAAATTACAACCAGTCATGAGTTTGTCACGCGTACGCAATTTTTGCGATAATATTTACCCAATTAATTACATTTATTATTTTTATTATCTTATTGTCATTATTATTATTATTATTATTATTATTATAGTTCTTGTCCATTATCCCGCTACACAATTCTCTTGACATCTTTCCTTTAGAACCTACATGCATAACTCTACCGGGATATAATTTCTTTAGCAAATCTTGTAGATGACGGTAATTGTTCGTCACGCTGTGTTTCCGTCCTTTGTTCGCAACATGGAATTAGGTTAAAACATGTTGGTTCTCTTTGTGATAGACACAAGAACCCGCTCGTTTATTATTGTCATACAACTTTTTTTTATTTTTGTATCTCTTGTTATAAATTCCCCCTAGTGGTTCTAACATGTACGAGTCCAGAATGTTTCTTAGATTTTGTGTTTAGTGTTTGTTTTGTATATGTAAGCTGATTACTTCACTGACGAATAGCTTGTTTAGCTCAAAACATTGGGAAACCGTTTTGAATTTGCGCCGCTATCAAATTTGGTGTCAATATATATATATATATATATATATATATATATATATATATATATATATATATATATATATATATATATATATATATATATATATATATATATATATATATACGCTTCTCATGATCAAATGTATTCTTCATCAGAAGCGAGGATAAACTTTGACACTTATTTTCAGTCTTTTGCTTTCAAATAAACTGGGAAAAAACAAAACAAAACAAAACAACAACTTGAATAATTGCGCAAAGAAATGCCATAGCACAGAATAACAACACTATATCCAAACTATATGCTGTTATGTATGATGTTTATATAATATTATAAATATTTTAGGAAATTATAAATGTTTCTTCACTTTAATATTTGCTTAAATCTTAATGTTATCAGGAAAAACATGTTTAACTAGTGTCCTTGAATTAGGTTGTTTTGATCAATATAATGTTTTCTCAATTTGAAGGTCAAGGTTGAATTTTGTTTACAAGTAAAATTCCATTAAGATGACACATGTTCTAGAACATTCTGTCATGTGACCAATCTTTATATATGCCATGTTTGGTGGACATTTGTTCAGTTTTGACATTACCATCAGTCTTGTAAAGAGCTATTACAGTTGTGAAAATTCATTCCAAATTCTAAGAGAGGAATTATTTTAAATATTCATTGAATTATAACAGTGCTCATAAACTTTTGGATTTTGGATTTTTAATTAATGATTTTGGAATTTAACTGAACTTATTCAGAGATTTTGGAATACTTCATTTTGACATCAGCACATCAAGATTTCTAGTACATCAGGACTTTGGAGACCATTAGCACATCATAACATTCAAGGACACAGCCGTGAATTCGGAACATTCTATATTTAGGACTTGTGATTAGAACAATCATTCTTATTGGATTATTAGGATTTCAAAACACATTACTGTAAGTGACTTTTTGATTTTTCATTTTAATTATCTAGTAATAAATTGCTTGTTGATTTTTTACTTGATTTGTTGGTTTTACTTTCTTTCTGTTACATTTTTCTTAGACCATAGAGTCGTAACAATGCATTGGATCAAGTAGCTTGATATTCAAACTGATGTGTCGTATCATATATCATATCAATATTAATACCAAAAGGCATGAATGGTACAGTTCTTGTGGGTGGATTAGATATATCATACCAATATTAATACCAAAAGCATGAATGGTACAGTTCTTGTGGGTGGATTAGACATATCATACCAATATTAATACCAAAGGTATGAATGGTACAGTTCTTGTGGGTGGACAGATATATCATACCAATATTAATACCAAAAGGTATGAATGGTACAGTTCTTGTGGGTGGACAGATATATCATACCAATATTAACACCAAAAGGCATGAATGGTACAGTTCTTGTGGGTGGATTAGATATATCATACCAATATTAACACCAAAAGCATGAATGGTACAGTTCTTGTGGGTGGACATATATATCATACCAATATTAATACCAAAAGCATGAATGGTACAGTTCTTGTGGGTGGACAGATATATCATATCAATATTAATACCAAAGGTATGAATGGTACAGTTTTTGTGGGTGGACAGATATATCATACCAATATTAATACCAAAAGGCATGAATGGTACAGTTCTTGTGGGTGGACAGATATATCATACCAATATTAACACCAAAGGTATGAATGGTACAGTTTTTGTGGGTGGACAGATATATCATACCAATATTAATACCAAAGGTATGAATGGTACAGTTTTTGTGGGTGGACAGATATATCATACCAATATTAATACCAACAGGTATGAATGGTACAGTTCTTGTGGGTGGATTAGATATATCATACCAATATTAATACCAAAAGCATGAATGGTACAGTTCTTGTGGGTGAACAGATATATCATACCAATATTAATACCAACAGGTATGAATGGTACAGTTCTTGTGGGTGGACAGATATATCATACCAATATTAATACCAAAAGCATGAATGGTACAGTTTTTGCGAGTGGATTAGATATATCATATCAATATTAATATCAAAAGGTATGAATGCTACAGTTCTTGTGGGTGGATTAGATATATCATGCTAATATTAATACCAAAAGCATGAATGGTACAGTTCTTGTGGGTGGATTTTCAGTAGAGTTGTATAGTCATTGATCGGGTGGATATGCTTTCAACTGAAACATGACAAAGTGCCCGGTAACGAATTTTAAGCAGGTTAAGTAATATATCCAAGGTAGACTTAAATGACATGGTATGCCAATACTGATATTCGCAGTTTTATTTTTATAATGTTTCTGAATATTCAAAATCAATACAAATTCATAAACGCATGAAATGTAAATTATTAACATTTATGGTTTTCTCTGCTGTACAATGTGACCAAAGACTTTAAGGAATACATCGACAAAATCAGTGTTTTCTCTCTCTCTCTGTCTCTCTCTGTCTCTGTCTCTCTCTCTCTCTCTCTCTATATATATATATATATATATATATATATATATATATATATATATCTCAGACCAGTCGTAAGACAATAAATCATATTTGTGAAGCTTTTGGCATATTATTTTTACTTATATCATAAGTGTTTTGTCTGAAAATGCGCCTTTTTATCGTTACAATAGTGTACACTAGACACAGTCATTGGGAAACAAAGATCATTACACTTAGCAATTAAAAGATGAGACAATGCTTTTAGTTTTCTTAACCGAAAATTGACAAAACTCTTTTGAGGATACGTAATATACAAACCATTTCAGAACGTTTGAAATGGGGAGCAAGGTAATGTTAGACACACTCTTTAATTAAAAATGAAGATATTGTGGACCTTGTACCAATTGCTTACCAAGTCCTATTTAAAATGGTAACAAAATGGTAACAAATCATGCATGTACTAATGATTTGTCGTTAGAACTTCAGTTCTACAACGAAGTCTTTGTTAATTTTCGTAATTCGTTAAAGTCGTAAAAAGATAGTTTTAGATATATTCCAGTGATAGTTTAAGGTAGTTTAATTTTATTATATATTTCATAGTGAGATATTGAAATATATCAATGGAAGAAAAATTATACCGCCACAGTGGCGATACCACTTTTATCGCCACAGTGGGGATATAACTTTTGGAACTACTTTTTCCCCATTTAGGAAATATATCGGCCCTTATGTATGTTATTCAAACCTGTATTTCCATATTTAGGCCCATTTCATTTTGTCTTCTTCTGCTGTTCCTTCTCTCTCCATCCCTCCCTTCCTCTCTCTCTCTCTCTCTCTCTCTCGCTCTCTCTCTCTCTCTCTCTCTCATCATCATCAGGATGTACAGATCTTAAAATATGTCAACTGTATACCCTCTACTAGTGTACATTTATGCACTCAACGAGGTGCCATCAAGTAATGCCTATGACTTTGGATAACAATTGTGTTTGTGTAATGCAATATCCATGAACTGAAATAAAAACTTTGTTGTAATTTCTAATTGCATCTTCTAAAGTTCATTGTAATGTTGCGCGTTGCAGCCAACTTCTGAATGATTGCGGCATTTAGTAGATGTGTCCTATGTTGGCGTTGGTAATTATTTTCAACTGTTGCAACATATATAACATTCTTCGTTCAATATTTACTTTTTAGTTGCTTTCTTGACCCGTGTGAATTACAAAACTACTCGTTACATATATTATGGCTGCTGTTCGAAACGACAGTCAAACTATTTTGTTTAAGTAAATGCTTATAGGTCAAGTTCCATTATTTAAACGTGAGATAGCAGTATAATGTAAGGATTTTTTGCTGACACCAATTTTGCACAAATTGTGATGACATGGTTTGTGTGTGGGATATGTCCCTTCAATGATTGATCGTAGAAGTTATGTTCTCACCGCGATTCCAAGAAGTTTTTTTGACGGGGTGAGAATTCGTGAGAGCATATTGACCTTCCTTTAGAGAGACTTGATACTCCATGTAAAGAATTCGAAATAGGATGTTATATTTTGCGGAATGCAAGAGGTGTTTGGATTTGATACTATCTGTAACAAAGAGAAGAGAATTCTCAGGATTGCAGACTCAATTATGGTTTTTTGTTTTTTAACCAAATAAAATTCTATATATAATATTATATATGACAACAAAGATAAAATTATGCTACTTAATTAAGGACCACCAACTTCATTTTGTCTAGAATTGTTAAATTTGAAATATAATATAAAATTCTGAAAATAATCAAATACTCAATTAACCAAAAAAGTAACCAGTATTTTTTTAAAAACATCCTCTTTTTTAACAATTCTCAAATCCTTGTGCAAGAATTTAAATCAATACCCAATTTCCAATGGTAGACTAAAACAATAATGACAAAATTAAAAATAATCAATTGGTAGCATTACTGCAGTTTTATTAGTAATATATATACATTTCTAATAAATATATAACAATGCGTTACACTATACATTTTTACAATTTCAAAACTATAAAATTGAACGATGACACTTATCGCTATTATGCTGACATAACCTACGAGAAAAGAAATTAAAATCTACAAAGAACAAAGAGGCAAAATCTGTGATTTACAAAGAATAAGATAATGTCTGTAATGCAGAGAAGAGAACTCTTGATTGCAGACAATTATGCTCGGGTCTGCAACGGTACATATGTACTTAATGAAGGAATAAGGGACCAATTGATTTGGAAAACATGTATTCTTATAGTTGAGTTAATAATATTTGCACAGAGAACTAAAACAATTAATCTAGTACATATTAGACTGCTTAAATGCCAAATAAAGTAGCCCAATACTACGTATTATACACTTCTTAAATGTTAAAAAAGTAGGCCAATACTGCGTGTTATACACTGCTTAAATGTCAGATAAAGTAGCCAATACTGCGTGTTATACAATTCTTAATGCTAAATAAAGTAGCCTAATACTGCGTGTTATACACTTTTTAAACCTAAAAAAGTAGGCCAATACTGCGTATTATATGCTGCTTAAATGCCAAATACGGTAGCCGAATACTGCAAAATAACTTATTGTTATGGATAGCATTTTTCTCTCTTTTCAAAATAGTCTATGAAATTATAGAACATGGCAAAGAAACAAGGGTGGGAGGCCTTTTCTTCGTAATTTAATGCATTTATCGGATTATCCCTAAGTGTAACTCTTCATGTGTTAGCAAGTTGTTAGTCAATATATACAACCAACAATACACATGATGTAGAATTTAGTGGATGTCCTCTATTCAGTATTCTCGTTAAATTTATAATTATACAAAGAAGAAGATAACTCTCAATTAATTTTTTTAAAGAGATTTGTAAGTTCTCTAAGATTTGAAATTCTTCTGTGGAACGTTTTCGCTAGGAGGCATGCATGGTACAGCCATTTCAACTAATGACTAGCTGGCTGGAAAACGTTTTCGCTATGAGGCATACATGGTACAACCATTTCAACTAATGACTACCTGTATATAAGATAAGATCATACCCATGATTAGGAATTAAATATATATCTATTTAATGCTTACAAGCTTGATCAAAGTATCTAATTGATTCTTAGTCTCTTCTACACCTGCATATCAAATATGTATATTATGTACACAACCCAGAACAAGAAGCTACATTTGCTTTACCTACGTGGATGAATGCAGTTTCTAAGTTTTGCAGGTCAAATTAAAAAAGACTATTGTTTCATTTCGAAAACCCAGTCCAATTTTCTATGACTATTTACAACTTTTCAACGCCGAGTTTTTAATTGCTTACAACATTCCCCAAAAACTTTAATTTAAGCCTAAAGGATACTTATATTGCAAATGAAATATATATATATATATATATATATATATATATATATATATATATATATATATATATATATATATATATATTGAAACTCTTCACAGGTTTTAATTAATATTCACCATTATTGAAAACAGAGAGTATTATTCCTTAAATAAGTTCAGACACATTTTAATTTATTCCTGAAATCCATTTTCAAACAAAATTTGCTGCATAATAAATACTCATAAATAGGTTCCCATAATGCAATGCTTCGCATTTTATTTATACAAGAATATATGTTGATAAAATACCAGTTTCAAACACTAACTTATAACACATAGACTTATTGTCCATAATTACTGTTTTATTTATATTAACTAGACAGCTTACGTCATATTAGCTATAACTAACAAGATAATTGGAGTCATATATTTTAATCATAGTACTGAATGCGTTAGAAATTAATAAGGATGTTATACTTAGTATTATAAGTTAATTAGTATCGTAGAAGCAAATACCGCAAACTCTGCTATACGAACTTTCGTGCAATGTCTACTTTTACCATTTTTCTAAATTAGGTTTGGTTTGGTTTGGTTTGGTGTTTTACGGCACAGCAACACAAGTAGGTTATTTAGTGCCGAGGCAATCGGAGTAAAGTGCCTTGCCCAAGGACACACCACAGTAGCTGACCCAGGCTGGTCCGATGGTAGGATCTAAATTAGGAATAATACACACAATTGCTCTTTGGAAAGTGAATCAATAATTGTTTATACCGTATGTACCCTGTTGTGCAATAATAACACTTCAAGCATGAACGTGAAATTCAGCAAACAATAATATTTTCCCATCATCTGAAATGACTTAGAGCTTTGATTTATTCGTACGAACTCTCCATTGATATGTAAGCATGTATTTGACTTAGAGCTTTGATTTATTCGTACGAACTCTCCATTGATATGTAAGCATGTATTTGACTTAGAGTTTTGATTTAAACATGCGAACTTTCCATTGATATGTAAGCATGTATTTGACTTAGAGCTTTGATTTATTCGTACGAACTCTCCATTGATATGTAAGCATGTATTTGACTTAGAGCTTTGATTTATTCGTACGAACTCTCCATTGATATGTAAGCATGTATTTGACTTAGAGCTTTGATTTATTCGTACGAACTCTCCATTGATATGTAAGCATGTATTTGACTTAGAGCTTTGATTTATTCGTACGAACTCTCCATTGATATGTAAGCATGTATTTGACTTAGAGCTTTGATTTAAACATGCGAACTTTCCATTGATATGTAAGCATGTATTTGACTTAGAGCTTTGATTTATTCGTACGAACTCTCCATTGATATGTAAGCATGTATTTGACTTAGAGCTTTGATTTATTCGTACGAACTCTCCATTGATATGTAAGCATGTATTTGACTTAGAGCTTTGATTTATTCGTACGAACTCTCCATTGATATGTAAGCACAGACTCAGACTTGCACCGATTCAACAAAGTTAGCAGTGCGTGTTTAGGTTACATGATATTGTAAGAATGCATATAATCTGTCAGTTGAATTGGAGTTTTATTGGACGGTAGTCTGGTGGGGGCGGGAGAAATTATATGATTATTTAAATTTGAATTAGCTGAAACTGTTGTCAAATTGAAAATATTGGCTAAGTTCCAGAATGTAGGTATGGGCAAATGTTAGCTGGATATGTGCAGTTGTCGTTTTGTGTATAGTTAGCATGATTATAAATATAGGATGGGACTTTCAATAGTTTCCATGGGACTTTCAATAGTTTCCATGGGACTTTCAATAGTTTCCAAGTCATAACCCAAGGACTCCTCACGCTCAGACAACGGCACAAGTAATTTCAATAAATATTTATGTTTAAAATGTACTATTCGTATGACAACGGCACAAGTAATTACAATAAATATTTATGTTTAAAATGTACTATATGTATGATAGAATAAAAATGAGACACATCAGGTATTAGTGTGACACACACTCCTGTATCAGTTTGCAGAGAGTCATAATTTCAACGCGTCACCTCCTTTCAGACCAACTTTTCTCTCATGTCTCATCCCTCTCTAACTTGTATATCATTTACTAAATCTGACAATTGACCAAACAAGATGGCTCTTGCTTCGAAAATGTATAATATCTACCACACTTTGTCCGAAAGGGAACAGTTCCGTTTTCTACCGACACTGGACTATTCATATGATATTTTGCACGCACGCCAGCAAAACATTGATGCTGGTCCATCAAGAGAGACAAATAAGAATGGATGACGCAGAAAGTTGCGCAAATGATATGCAAGTCTGCGGTCCGATTTAGACCGAGAAGAGTAGGAATAAATGGTCGTTTATTCCAGGAATCTCTCTCTCTCTCTCTCTCTCTCTCTCTCTCTCTCTCTCTCTCTCTCTCTCTCTTGGTTCGCCATCGGCCACCGCTTCATTGTCTAACAAAGCCAACATTGATGCCGTCGAAAACAAAATATCTTTAAGTTTCGAGAGTGTGTAGTGTAATTGAGACACGCAAGCAGGAATACGATACCCATGTTTATTTTCTATATCTTTTTACCCTTCTCCATATTTTCAAAAAACCAATTCTCTATATTTTTTCCAATACAATTACTTGTCCTTTGTGAAGTGGCAAAAGATAACGACCTTGGAAAAGATATTCACCGAGGGATAATAGATCCTATTGTGCACTAGTGAGATAAATGTCAAATTGCCCTATGCGTTAACACGATTATGAGATAAATGTACAATTGCCCTATGCGTTAACACGATTATGAGATAAATGTACAATTGTCCAATGCGTTAACACGATTATGAGATAAATGTACAATTCCCCTGTGCGTTAACACGATTATTTACTGTACATGTAAATAAGACGCATAAAGAAATATCATAAAGGATGTTGCAATTGTAATATTTAATTCTCTTCTGCAATTGTAATATTTAATTCTCTTCTGCGTACAGTATGACTGTTGATAAATTAGCAAGCAGTGCCTAGCAATTAGTATTCCATTTTTATTTATTTTTTCAATGTTTGTTTTGCTATACGAAGGCAAATGTCTCATTGACCCTTAAAAATCAATGATTGCAATCAAGTGCAAAGATAAGGAGGTGATATGTATGTACGTAGTGGCGTTTTACGGCACCTTAGCTTATTCGTGGCCGTACGGTGCCAACTAAAGGTAATGTTCGAAATATGTACAAATGAAGAATTGCACAAAAACTTGAGTTAGATGACCCATTCAAAATAAATGTAAACAACAAGATACAATATAAAAGGTAATAAGGATTCTGATTCGAGAATAGATTCAATCTAATGTTGGAGGAAGGAACAAACATACACTGGATTTAGTTCGATGTTTTGTACTTTATCTCTGACGTGAATTGAATTTTATTTGAATACAAATAAAGTAATTAACAAGATAAATAGGTATTTAGCCTTGCGAATAATTAAAACAGAGTAATTAATTCCTTGTAGATTGCTTAAGTCATGTGTAAATGACATCAATCACATCACTGACAACCCTTACTTGGTTGTGGAAAATTCCATTGCATTGTTGATTTGTCTGCGTCAGGTGGTGTTTTTTATATTTTTTCCTCAAATACTCTTTTGATGTTGTTCTCTGTTGGTCGTTCTATCGTTTCTGGTAGTTTAGATTATTTTCTTTTTGAGCTAGGTCGACAAAGAACTTGTTGTCTTTGCATGCATTCACGAACATGTAAAGAGTTATTTTACATATTTATCCTTAGTTTCAAAATGGCAAGCACGATATATAGTTTCAGTAATAAAAACAACAGAAAAAAACAAATATGAGAAAAGTAATAAAAGTGGATTGACAAATGGTGTTATTAACCTAATTTCACATCTACTGCTATTTACAAAACCCGATTAATAACTCATTTAGGTTAGACATTTAATTGATGTGAAAATGCTTTTTTTTTAAAGAAGAATGTGCCAAGGTCTTATGACATAAAATATGACGTGCAATAAAGCATTACTAGGCCGTTTTGTTGGGGAATAAACTATGTGACAAATGTAGTATGATTAGGTTTCCAATAATTATTAACATGCTTGGAACATACATACATACATACATACATACATACATACATACATACATACATACATACATACATACATACATACAAATATAGATATCCATCCATCCATCCATCCATACATACATACATACATACATACATACATACATACATAGGTAGAGAGAGATAGACAAAATTTATGGACAGGACTGAGCAGTAATCATTACTATATGTCAAAGAAAGCGAAGTAATTTTTCATCACATCTAAGTCATTTTTCAACTGTTAAGAAATTGTGTGATCAATCATATATTGACCTGATCAGTACAATTAATACTAAAGTCATGGTGATTTTCTAAGACAAAAAACTATGAAGTTTCTAAATCCAAAACTTTTCAAAAATAAAAGCTTCTGTTTCTTGTTGGTTTAAAGACACTTTTAACACATTATTGGCTATATCATGCAGAGAAAACGAGAGCTAAGTTTCCCAAGGACACATCGAGGCAGCCGATCTGGCCTAAGCTGGTTTTACGCTCTACCAATTGAGCTACTGCGGCTCCCGAAGTTTGTTTGATTTCGTAAATTCCGGTAGATTTTGTATACAATTGTTTGCAATCCTTTAATACACCGCTATGTACAATATGAATACCACTTTGTTTGAGGCCAGAAATATTCTATAATTTTGTGTTAAGCAATAATGCACGTGCAATATCTGCCATTGCGGTAAGATTTCTGTTTTCCTAATAAAGTCATTGTATTCAGATGGCATTTACTTACGGTTAAAAGAAACTAGAGTGTTCGTAAAACTCATATCCCAATGCTCCCCCGGTTTGTCTTCCCAACTCAAACATAGATGTCGCTAAAGTCACAGGGAGTAAGCTTGAACATAGGTGCCACATTTTATTGGAGGCCTAAATTCGTTATTTGATGCTCATTAAGTGTATATATATATATATATATATATATATATATATATATATATATATATATATATATATATATATATATATATATATATATATATATATATATATATATATATATATATATACTCTCATATAACCTGGTATCCGGGAACCATCGTATGTTTTTAAACCTTGGATGTGGGAACCTTCGCTTGGGTGTGGGAACATGCCACGTTCCCAAATACCATGTATGGGTTTTCGATATTATTTTCTGCGTCTATAACGTTTAAATCGTGTAGTGACACCATGTTCTTAGATCCCAAAAATAAGAGTTTGGATAGTCTCCCCTGGATCGGTGACGATAATTCCTACTTTTTGGCAACATAGAAGTTTTATTTCCTGGTTCCCGAACGGTTATTCATTTCCTGGCTCCCGAACCGTGTGCAGATGCAAGAAGAATATGACGTGAGACCAGTCTACGGTATCTTACAAACTTTTGTTTACTGCTAGGGTAGTTGCAGAAGCTCCAGATTTCGTATTTCAGAGTCACATCCAGGAGCTTTCCACCATAACCTTCTAAAAAAAAGAATTACCTGCAATGCGATAGGCAGGGTCCGGTGTCAAAACGGGTCAAAGGAGTAAATTGAGGAACTTGTCACAAGGTATGATTATTTTTTTAATTCAGGCTATTCCTGTTTTTAAACATTAAGCTTGCGTCGGCAACCCATGCACTTAACCACGCGCCATTTTTGTATGTTCTCATGATGTAGGCTTTCCGACTTGCTGGCCTATATACCTAACAAATTTATTATTTAGATCCTTATACAATATAGGATGTCAACCACGTTTTGTTTAAAGTAAATGGAACTTTTATTCAAGTACAAGGCTTTAGGAATTTTTCATAAACGTTCTTGTATCGTACAATAGAGCATTTAATTTTGGGGTAGGGGTGGGGGGCGAACAAGATTTTAGAAAGAAAAAAAATAGCATTTCTTTTAACTAAAGGGTGACTTTTTTAAGGAAACTAATATGGCGAATCACATTTGGCCAAATGTTTTTAGACACATTTGTTTCGTTAAAGAGGGTATGCTACAAGTTAACCGACTTCGGCATTCCTCGGCAACCATTGCATTGCAACCAACTGAAATATATGTCAACGGATGTTGAAAACGCGTCCACTTGAAAGACATTAGTATAGTATGACTAAAGCAATTCAACTTTAATCTGTGTGACAGTGTCAGTATATGGGCTGTATTCAAATTGGCTGCCTGTTTTACGATATTATGTTTCGATAGTTAGTGGACACAGTCGTTTTTGGTAAGATCTTGCACTTGTTTTATGCTGGACTAAACTAAGAAGACTTCAGTCTGTAATAGTATGTATGCATTATTATGAACATAAAGAAAGTGGGGGGAAAAAACACCCAGGTCTGAATTACACCGGGCTGCTTCACTGGTATCAGATCCAGATTAGTACCCCGTTTACAAAGGAGGTAGGGGTACTAATATTAGAACTAAGTTGCCCAGCAGATTTTCATTACAAAAATCACATTGTCACATGAATAAATACAGTCCTTGTCACAAGAAACATTTGAGGAATGAGATACTTTTATAACTTTACTGTAAGTCCATTAGAATTGTGAATGATAATCCATAATGTTTAAATACTTTGTATAATTCATAATGTTCACAGTTCAAGAGCCTGGCTTGAAGAAGGCATGGAGTATAGTCTGTTCCTACTCATTAATCAGACAATTTCTATCCTATGATGTTTAGCTGGTCATTCTGACGTATTGACATCTGAGTGAAGACATATGATATTCATGGCTACTTAAATGTTATGACATTTCTCCATCAAAAATCAGTTGAGTGAATCTGACTTTTAGGATACTGTTTTGTCTGTCTCAGTCGGCAACGCATAAAAAGCGAGGCCACCTGCCTAGTTAATAAAGCACTGATATTTAATTAAAAGACCTTACAAAAAATGTTATATTGATCATGTATACAAATTAATGGCTTACCTACTAGCCTTTAGTTATTAACTCATTGACCCTGCATGCCACGTTTTTGCATCATGAGGTACCCTTATTCTGAGCTGTCCTGCATCAACATCATTCATGATAAAACAAAGCTGATGGTACTACAGAAAAGGGGAATGATACCAAGTAATGTAGACTTTCTTCTCACATTTAAAACTACAGGCAAAAAAAATGTTTTGAGACCAGATTTTTTTAAGGCTGAAAATTACAGGTTCCAGAACCTGAGTTTTTCTAAGGATTTTAGACTTTCTGCTCTTAGATCTAAAGCAGATTGGTCTAGACTGCACATGGGAAGATGAATTTTTCAAAAAGTTGTGCAAGTTTGAGATTTCGAGTAAAAGGGGCCTGGATAAGAAAATTGTGGGTTCAGAAAGCCCCCCAAAAAACCTAAAGGCCAATCATTACCCTTCTGCTCATGTGTGGGCAAATTAGGCAATTGAACATGTCTTTCTACATTTGAGTATCTTGGCAAAATGAAAATCTCTCTGAAACAGATGTATTTGGATGCAATCAAAAGTAACCTCAGAAACATGTTTCCTGTCCCCATTTTAAGGCGAAAATGACCAAGAATCTTCAGGAGAGAATGAGTAATTCACCATAAAAAGCTGGCTCTTTTTTATCATACAAAGACTTCATATTAGCCTGTTGTCAGCCCTAATCTGTGTTGGTCATGTCAAGTATTGTTTTAACCTCGCATGCCCTGGGGACATTTCCCGCATCTTTGTCTCGCCAATAAGCCTACTGCTGTACCTGCTTACCATAATTGATCTGTTCCAGTGTGTGTCCAGAATTTAGCAGCTAAAATACATTTCCAAGTTTGAAGTGAATTTCGGGTTGAATGGGGATTTTTTAAGCATAAAATTAAAATTTGGGATCAAAATTTGTTCCGGTATTTGGAATTGAGGGTTTTTGTTTATTGGAAAAAATGTTGATATTAAAGAAGGAAAAATTCGCTACTCAAACATTTTTCAGTCTTAATAGATTCTGGAATACTGAGGGGTTTCACTTGATGTATTTTACTTGATCTGAGTTTACATCGTCATGGTTCACAGTATCACTTTACCAACGTTATTAACCCTTTGTCAGAACTGTCAGGAAGCTGGGGTGTAAATGATACACCTGTGCCGCGTATCGATACGATTCACGATACACAGTCTACGATACGCATTGAATAAGCTGCAGTCAGTTCTGATTAGTGGTTATTGTTTACCCTGGACTACAACAAACAATAACCACCAATCAGAATTTAATGTAACATATTTCACTGAGTGACACACTGGAAGTGTAGCCTCTAAATTTGATCCATATAGACAAGATACGAAGCAACAGAAACTCCGCGTAAAAGTGGTTATTAAATGATCAGTAAAGTACTTAATCATACATGGGGAACAAATTTGGAAAGTGTCCTTTGCGTTGATATATATTATCCGTGGCTGAACATGCTGTTGGGATAAAATAATTAGCATGTAATCACTGAATGGGGGGGAGGGTCACATTTCGAACCACTCAACCTTGTGTTAATTTGCAAATGGTGAGTGAGTGTTTTCAACATTTTTTGTTTTTCTTTTTTTTACTGACAAACATCAGCACCTGTGCCTGCGACAGCCGTCTCAAATAAATGCTCAGTTTAAAGAATAAAAAACCAAGTGACTACAAATTATTTGTGACTGCTGAAGATTAAAGTAACTTTATAGGATAAGTATCATTTTTTATCGATTCTTCACCTCTTGTATCGGTGCGTGAATCGATATGGCAAAAGTATCAATGCGTCGATATTTTGATGAATTGTTTTGCCCCTACTGTTAACCTTCCATATGTGATTTTTGTGTAGTCCTTACCCAGTAAGCCAGTGTAGTATGCAGCGACAATTGATTTGTTTGATTATTTAAATGACATATTCCTTTAGCATTCGGACAACATTGGGTAATTCATTGGGTAAAATCATGCATGAAGATCACTAGAAATTTCTCCGCAGTCTATTCAGACTACCTCATTTATTTTTACGATTAGATTGATCTTAATATTGACTGAGAAGTTGGGAATGAAAAAATGATTTGCATTTGCAACTTCCCTCTCAATTCTTGTTTTGTAAATAGCTGCATTGGTCCAAATATCAACAAATGTCAGCTGTTGGCATACATTTAAGGTATGATCTCTAGGATTGAACAAGTTTTCGAATGATTCCTTTAGCTAAAGTCAGCCAACATAAGCAACTGTTGCATGCTCGATAGTGAGTGCCCATTCTTCAACAGATCAATGAGAAAGCATAATATATGTACTCAATCATAGACATTTAGTGTCTTGAGCTGAAGATTAAAGAAACCGCTACCATATGTTCATGTCTTGACAAAAGACCGACATTCACACATTTTGTTTGTTGAAGAGTTCTCCTTGAGGGACAGGTGGTATGGATTGTGATTACTTTATACAAAAATGAGTAGATACATACGGATTATTGTGGTCTCCTACTGACATCAATTGCCCAACAGATGCAATATTTACAGGTTTCTCTTATAAATGTTCTTATATACTACTGTTGTCTTCATATAAGTCATATTGTATATATGTCTCTTGGCATTCCCGGTAATATTGGAAATTGTATAGGGGAATTGAGTTTAATTCTATTTCCATATTGTTGAGCTGCATACAAGTCACATTTGTTTGGATTGCCTGTTTAAGGGAACTTGGATGTCTGCAAGTTTTATGCTTTTTGCAGGTTTTAGCAGCATACTCATCAGGCCTGTTAAATTTTCAGAAGTCGTTATTTTTTTAATTATTTTTTTAAAGGGCTGTTGATTTTCATCTGAGCTGGCCAGTGGAAAAATCAGTGTTATGTCAACCCCAGCATCATATTTGTGTGTGTTTGTATTGACTGTAATTTGGGAACTTTGAATATGATGGATGTCTGTAGTGTTGTATGTTGTTTATGATGTCTGTGGTGTTGTCTGTTGTTTATAGGTTATATCATTTTCATAGCCCCTCAGTCTCTTGAAATTGAGAGTACTGGTTGGGAAACAAATAGAAATGGCTGAAATATTACCCAGATAAAGATGTGATGTTGTGCACTTTCTGCACAGTATTTAGAGATGTACAAAAGTGGGGGGACCAATTGTATCTTGTTAACAGGTTGAGTGATGTCCATGTAGTAGATTTGTGTTTGCATTACCTCTAATATGGGAACTTGGAAATGTGCAGTTTGTATCTTGATTACAGTTCAAGTTTCTGTAATATGGGAACTTGGTATATGTGTAATATGGAAACTTGGACGTCTGCAGTGTTGTACCTTGTTTGCAGGTTAAGTGTCTAATATGGGAACTTGGTATATATGTAATATAGGAACTTGGTATATGTGAATTTGGCATCTTGTTTGCAGGTTACATTCCTTTAATGTGGGAACTTGGTGCATGATACTGTTTCCCACAAGCCATTTTACGATGGTGTCACGCCATGCTGTTATATCCTCATACCATGCCATTTTTTACATTGCACCTGGCCTTTTTTCTGTTGCAAAATGCCCCTTTTCATATCTCGCTAAAAAAAACGGTCACTTGTGTGCTTGATATAATTTGTATGATTGTAAGCTGCATAGGTCTTTGATTATTTAAACTACACAGTATTTAGAGACGTACAAAAGTGGGGGACCAATTGTATCTTGTTTACAGGTAGAGTGATCCATGTAGTAGATTTGTGTTTGCATTACCTGTATTATGGAAACTTGGAAATGTGCAGTTTGTATGTTGTATCTTGTTTACAGGTTATTTTTCTGTAATATGGGAACTTGGTATCTTGTTTGCAGGTTATATTCCTTTAATGTGGGAACTTGGAACATGGTGCTGTTTTATCCTCATACCATGCCATTTTTTACATCCCACCTGGCCTTTTTTCTGTTGCAAAATGCCCCTTTTCATGTCTCGCTAACAGAAACGGTCACTTGTGTGCTTGATATAATTTTTGTGATCGTAAGCTACATAGGTCTTTGATTATTCAAACTACACAGTATTTAGAGATGTACAAAAGTGGGGGGACCAATTGTATCTTGTTTACAGGTTGAGTGATGCCCATGTAGTAGATTTGTGTTTGCATTACCTCTAATATGGGAACTTGGAAATGTGCAGTTGTATCTTGTTTACAGGTTAAGTTTCTGTAATATGGGAACTTGGTATGGGAACTTGGTATCTTGTTTGCAGGTTACATTCCTTTAATGTGGGAACTTGGTGCATGATGCTACTTTATCCTCATACCATGCCATTTTTTACATCCCAACTGGCCTTTTTTCTGTTGCAAAATGCCCCTTTTCATGTCTCGCTAACAAAAACGGTCACTTGTGTGCTAGATATAATTTCTGTGATCGTAAGCTACATAGGTCTTTGATTATTTAAACTACTTGTGTCGGTGTGTCCGCTCCCTGAACGGCATTTGACATGCCTGTGAGTAGATATGATTAAAGGGATTATTTTTCAACTACAACTGCCCTTTTTGTGTCTCGCTAACAAAAATGATCACTTGTGTGCTTCATGTAATTTCTGCGATAGTGAGCAGCAATACATGTGTGAGCAATACATGTGTGCCCAAAGCTGATACTATTCATTGTGTCAACTGATTAGCATTATGTGATGATGCATATTGTAATTCTGTATTAATTTGAACTGCTCAAGGCAGTGTGTCCACTCACTGAACAGCGTTTGTCATGCAAAGTGAGTGTATTTATCTTTTTGAAACTTGAATTGTCTTTGTGACCGATGGCTTGGTCTTGTCAAATTTCTTTACTCCAAATGAATTGCTGATTATTGGCTGTTCATCGGAGAAGCCACCACTAATTGCAGTGAGTAAATAATGGTAAGTTACAATCTCTGCACATGTAATTCTTAACTAGATTCTCACACTGATTGAGAATTTTATGACAACGTGCCGTTTGAAATGGAGAAGGAAATGGCACAGATGATAAAACATTTCTATTCCTATAACATGAATATATAAATCATATAATCAAATGTATGGCTTTACTTCTTATATATAGTTCAAGCTTTAGATGGTATTTGTTAATGCATTAAAGATGATAAAAACTAGAATATGTTTATTGGGCTGAAATGTTTCTCCTAAAAGTAATGTAGTACCGGTATATCCATGTCTACATTACCTGTAATATGGGAACTTGGTATATTGGAACTTGGATATCTGCAGTGTTGTATCTTCTGTATGATATCAGACCACTAATTATTTTACAGCCAGAGAAAGGGGGGGGGGGAATAAAAGATGAGTACTAAATATTCTTTGAGGCACCGATTGGGCTAGTAAATGGATTTAATTTTTCCATTATATCAGCATCGGGCTTTTACTAACAGACTTCTTACAGAGTTCAGTTAATATTTACTGAAACTGGAGCCTATTTGACCTCCAATATGGCCAAAATTAAGGCAGTCTTAAAAATCATGTTATGATTCCTCCTCCTAGTTGGATGGTCATATCAGCATGGGCTTTTAACTAAAAGACTTCTTATGATGTCTGGTTGATCCTAAATAAAAAAGGTGCCAATCTGACATCAATATTACTGCCATGGCAGCCATCTTCAAAATCTTGTTATTGCTACTACAAAATGGAATGTCATATCGACATGGAATTTTCACCAGAAGACTTCTTAGGCCAAACAAAAAATTGTTTCCTATTGCACTGGTTTTGAAATTAGGGTAGGCAGGTCTTTTTTTTTTTTTTTTTTTTAAACATTATATATAAATCTAATAATATTTCAGCATTTCAAAGTATTATGCAAAACCAGCTCAGTAAGATGCACAAATCAATTTTGGCAATGTGATTTTTTTTTTTTAACACCATGGCAGGGGTGAGGGGAGGTGCTAAGGTCAGCAATGAGAAACGGGATGATTGGTCGACTGGAAACACACATTGGGGGGGGGGGGGCTTATGATATCTGATTGGTCCTAAATGAAAATGGTGCTAATCTTCAGATATGGCCACCATGGCAGCCATCTTGAACATCTTGTTATCACTTAAGAATATCAGAGCTGGTTTTAAGACTCGGCAGTTAAAAAAAAGAAATGGCCTGGTCTTGGATTCCTAAAAGTTTTTTTTGGCCAGTAGGTCATCAGTCCCATCAAAGGACTCTGTTATATTTTAATGTATTAACATTAAGTTCTGTGAGAAATTAATTAGTGGTATGATCCCTTACAGGTTAAATTCTTGTAATATGCAACTTAGTATATAGGAACTTGGATGTCGGCAATATTGTATCTTGTTTACAGGTCATGTTCTGTAATATGGGAACTTGGTATACGAGAACTTAGTATATGGGAACTTGGATATCTGCAATGTTAAGTTCATGTAATATGGGAACTTGGTATATGAGAACTTAATATATGGGAACATGGATGTCTGCAGTGTTGTATAGTATATGGGAACATGGATGTCTGCAGTGTTGTATAGTTTACTGATCGATGTATGCACTTGTTGTATATGTGTGCTTGCATTGCCTGTAAGGCCAAAAAGAATTGTTTTTCCTATTGCACTGGTTTTAAAATTTTGTTCCAGTCAGTGTTATTTGAAGTGTACATGTTTATGTTTTGCTGTTTACATGACGGTCAGACCTGGCATCGTCTGTGAATAGTGTACAATTCATTGCTAGGTTTGCTTCCTGGTTTTAGTACCTATCTACAAGCATATCAAAACCGCAAGACCGAAAGTCTAATTACATTCAAAGAGACTTTCTCTTATTACATGGAAACAGAAAATTCCAAAGATGTCCACCTGAAGCCTTGTCCAACAATACTTGTGATGCCCGATGCAATGGCTGGCTAAAAGATATGTGCATATTATGTGACTGGTAGTAAAGATGTGTGGGTTAAATTAGCCACAAACTACATTAAAACGTGAACCGACCTGTACACATGGTTCCATTCCAACATACATAACAGACAACCAAGACAATTCACAAGTTTATTTAACTTTGGCTTCTCATCCAGTGGCAAATCCAAAAGCTGCATGAAGCTATAAATTTATAAAATGTCTCCCCACCCAACAATAAGAACAAAGAGTAATCCAACAAGGATACAAAGTATGATGAACATTTAAAGAACACTTTAAATCATTGGTCATAGGTTGAATATGATGGGGTGGCAGGAAAACTATTGTGTTCAAACCATTTGAAATTTCCTGGTGTACCTGACAGCTTAAAAGTTGGCCAAATTCATGTTCATGCAAGAAGCAAAGAGCATTTGCAACTGTGCTTTTATCTAAAGAATTTGATGTTTCTCACAAGTAGGGCCCAACACGAACCAGTTAATATGCATGTCAGACCTGACTCCCTTACTGGGTACCAGGTCCTGGACCTGCCACTCAGACATTATTTTCAAGCCTTAATATCACAAGTCAAACTTCCTGAAAAACATAACTCTACTCAAGTAGTAGATTTTTACTAAATTGTTCTTTTTTACTTTGACAATAATTTTATATCATAGTTAGTGTATTTAAAGAACATATATTTGTAACTTAATAGCTTTATAATGTTTTATGTATTGTGTTGGTATTTGGGAACGTTAACCATATTTTTTTGTCTGCAAGTCTAAACCTACAGTGTAAGATCTGTAATTCTCTGGCCAATCAGGGTCAATGCTGTTCATTATTTTTCTGTTCATACCAGCACATGCATAAGCAGATGTCTGTATACAATGTTCGCAGTAGGGCTGGACTTGCATGCCAGAATATACAATGCATGCACAATGTATGAAATAAATATTAACCAAGTTTCTGTAATATGCAATCCTTTTTTTTTTAAATAGAATGTCAACCAGCTCTAGAAAAGAAGACAAAAGCCACATGGCCATCGGCAGGAATAAACAACTGGACAAAAAAGTCCAAGATTTGTTAGAAACGGAAGAATTGTCCAGATTTTATGTAAGATGGATTGATGAAGATACAGGTACGTTTCAAACATAACCTGAATAGAAAAATGTCCTACTGTTTTATGACATATTATGTATCCATAGGAATATGCAGCTAAAATATGATGAACTTGATCTGAATAGACTTCTGTTAGGGGTTCAGATTCTCCATAATAGTTGTCAGTGAAGCAACTTCAAAATCATTGTCCAAGTTGAGAGGCAGACAGATAAATAGCTCACCTTAATAGAATGGCAAAGTGAGCATGTTGGACTGTTCATTAGTCAACATTTGAAAATTTTTATGCGAACATTTTCATTTCAAGACACACAGTTCAAATATTAATCAAGTTTGACTGAAATTGAAAGCATCCTTTGTTTAATTTGGTTCAAGATTTGTTTTAAGTGTAGTTTCCCTAAACTTTACATGAGGCCCTTTCACAAGAGCACATAAAACTAAGTCCATCTTAAATTTCCTTCAGTCCACTTCAAAAATGCATTGGTACCAATCAAAAACTTTTATTATTATTACTATTATTATTATTATGTACATATTGCTGACCATGGGATTACATTTTTTTGTTGATGTTCATGAATAAAACTTCAACGAATGTTTAATTCCATTTTACCCTAGTCTAATTCCAGGGCTTGAAATTTGTTACCAACAAGTTAGCATTTTGCTAGTTACAATTATAAAATACTAGTAAATTGCAAAACATTTTTGTTCAAAATATTACAACTTTTAGAATTTTGCTTTTACTGAAAAAAGTTTATTCGAACCCTCAATTCTGTAGAGGAGTCACAATAAATGCTTGCTTTAAGCTTAGTGTGATGGACTGTATCATATACTTTAACCTTGTGCTTCAGTTTGCCACTATAGCTAATATTGTGAGAACAGACATCACTTTCATCTTGATTGGGAAGCAATAAATTGTATTTATTGAGGTTTAGTGTTGACTACATCATTTATTTCTCCTGTATTATACTGTATCCATTATATTGTACAAGTGAAAATTATTTTTGGAGCATTTTGTTGCTTCCTGAAATTGATCATGGGGAATCTTAGGGTCACCTGAACATCATATCCCTACTTTACTCACCATAAAGTTTGACAATACATGTTGATTATTTTCACCCCTGTGAGCCCCCAATGATGATCCCTGCTTGCAAAATGTTATTTATGAAAAGGAACTATACATTTTATTTTCTGAAAGCCGCAAGTCCAGTGGGACCTAAGACTTGAAGAATTTTCAAACCTTGCAAAATGATTTAACAACTGTTTTTGTATGTATCTTGACTAAAACGTTTCATATAATTTATTTCCTTTCATTTTCATAGGAAGTGGAGTGTTTGCCAAGCAAGAATTCCAACTGGAATACAAAGGCATTTTTTTCAATCTCTGATGAGGTTGAAGATGATACATACGTCATTGAAATCAGTCATAAAGGAAAATCGTATATGTAAGCCCCTAACAACTATCATTTGCATGTTTAGAGATACTTCTCAGAAATTTTCAGAACGTGTTTGATCATAGATGTGTTTCAAGAGTATGAGAAATTTTTGTAATGCATTGAATATTGCAGGAGACTTGGCAATCACTTTCTGCTGTTTTTAGGACTTGAAGTAAAGTGAGACTTTCTTTTTGAGCTAATTATCTTAATGAGCTGATTAAACGGTCTACATGTAGCTCTCATAAAAATCTATTTTCGTTTGTTGCTCTTGGGTTTTATATTTTAACATTATATCTGACTCCAGTCCTAAGCACCAATACTAGCTTTAGGGCTGATGGGGGTTTAAAGGTGATATGAAACAGGAAGAAAAACAAATTTCTAAGAGCATTTTTTGACTTTGTAATTTGCACACCATTATAAAAAAGTATATCATACATTGTTCTGAAAACAAAACTTGTAGACAAATTTTTCAGCCATGACGTTCAGTCCCCAATTTTCAGCATTGCAAATGATACACATTTTATGTTGTGGTAGCGATCACCAAATGGTGTCAATTTCATATCATGATGTACTTCACATTAAATAACAAATTTTGCAATAGGAATATTGGAGGATGCTCCTTTTGTCAGCCAAATTAGATTGCAGAGCCACATCTGACTGCTAGTGTAATATGTTTTCAAAGTTGGATTGATGATGCGAGAGATTTGGCGAGAGATTTGGTTTTTTTAAGACGGAAACATGCAGAAATAAATAATTTAGCCTTAATTCAGTGAATTGTTTTAAAAGAAAAAATAATTGAGAGAAAGATTGAAACGATGGTAAATGATGGGTGAAGATGACAGATAAATGAGTAAAGACCAACGTTAAATGAGGCAAGATCTGGAATGTAAAATACCACTGTACTGCTCTTTTATGGTAAACCAGACAATTGAAGACGTCAATAAATTTCATTGGACCAAATTTCATGACCATTTGGAAAATTCTAGTGCCAACATATATATTCCCCCACTAAGAAGAGAACCTGGCTGAATAGTAATGCTAGGGTGTGGAAACAAAAGTAGTTCAAACTCTTGTTTGTTCACTTTATAATTTTATTATGGGATATTACAATGCAATTTTCAGCTGCCCTCCTCTAATTCTATCTTTGTACTTAATGTTTTTAGTGTCTGTCACTAATCAATACATTAAATTTCTATTGACCTCTATTGGTTATAACTTGTCGCAAAGTGTCTTATAAAAGTGAATTTTGAATATGTATTTTTCAAAAGAAAGAAGCACCACAACACAGAAAGAACTTAGAACTAAAAGGAAACATCCTGGAGGTAGAGTACTGAACATTATCGGGTTTTTCATTTGGTAAATTAGTAACAAAAGTCGGTCTTTATTATTTCTAATATCTTTTAAATGATGGTGTTTAATTCATCCTAGTTTTATGTGCCTCAAGAAATCAACCATCCAAAAGCTACTAGCATACTTCAACACATGGCGACTAAATGTTTGCAATTTTTCACTCCTCCTCTGATTCTATCTTTACATTTGTGAAATTATATACAATTTGGTAAGTTTTATACAGCCAGGTGAGTTAGGGATCTTTCTACTGTTTCAATGAGAACATTTTCACATGCAGTAAAGTGACCCTTTTGTGGATAGTGATTAATGATCAACTGTACATTTGTACTTGTTTGCTTTTAGTTTTTAGATCATAAAGTTTTCTATTTATTTGTAAACATATTCAGAGCTCCAGATAAATTGCATGTCCATGTAAACACATTAAAATTATTTTAAAAATGCAAACAGATACATATACAGTGTAAACAATTCACATTGCAAAATTACAGTACATTATTTGATTGTAATTTGCAACATGACACCTTTTATATGGCAGAATTCATATGGGCATGTTGAAAAAGTAAAGCCCACAGAGTTGTAGACTGGTGTCTGCACACATCTTTGTAAAGTAAATATAGCAAGTATTGTTCATAAAATAGTCTCATTCTTCTACCCTTACAATCATACCAATGCTTTTGAAATTTGAATACTCACAGTAGATCAAGAATGGTATCGAACCTCCTGCTTGTGAATGTATAGCAGACATAAATGCAAACAGCATTTTAAGAAAATTTTAAAAGTAAGATGAACAAGAGAACTTTTTCAGTCCAAATATACACTGGACTTGCAAACTTTTACAGAGTATAAGAAGTAAAGGCCAAAGTATTGTATCTTGCTTGACCTGATTAATTTGGGTGTTGTCAGTGCTTAGAAACAGCTCACAGTCAAAAGCATGATGGGGATAGTTACTGATTAAACAATTGCAGTCAGTGGTGAGAATCTTAAGATTTTTGGCAAATATTACATTTTTAAATGCCTTTTTTAAACTTCAAAACTTTCAAGAATTTCTGTTCTGTTCAAAAATGGTGTTATGTCAGGGTATGCGATAGTTTCTGATATTTAGGGAACAGTCATTCTTGTCTCAGTACAGCATGGAAAGTGAAGTTTCATGGCTAATTTTAGTCCCATTTCACATTAATAGAGTTAATTATGTAATACAATTTACTCCCAGTGTAATTTTTGTACATTTTTGCTGATAGAGAATACCAGCATTGTCTTATCCTAACAAAGGATTGAATTTTGAGCTAGCAATTAAAATTACACATTTCATTTTGAACTAGGTAGTAAAATATTCCTTAGGTTAAATCCATGTCTAGAGTTCTGTATATAAAACACATAGGTGATAGTATTATTTCTGTGCTAAAATCATATGGAAATCTTCAGATAATGAAAGACCATACTATGACAAATACAGTTCTGGTGGTGATGGAGAAAAAAGATCATTGTTTTTTTTTTATTCAGTTTCAATTAAGGGCTATTCCATTTAAACATACTTTGTTCCCAGGGAAGGCAGTTTTCTACCAATATATCCCTGAGTACTTAGATTACTTGGAATTCTTTTGAAAATAATAAAAAATTCTAAATTGCCTGTATGGGTGGCTACTCCACATTGAAAATGCCTTCCCTGGGTCCTAAGTATGTTTTACTGAAACAGCCCTAATTGATAACTACTTTTTTTTTTATAAATGAGCTATCTACTGACATAAGTCAGTGTCACGTGAAGAAAGTTAACTAAATTTTTTCTCAGGTTAATTAGAATAATAAAAAGAATAAGGATACGATGTCATGCAGTTACACAGTAAATTTTGAGAAATGCATCAGATTTCCTTGTACAAGTGGTCATATAAGTTACTAAAAACTCTGTGGCTTGTCTACAACAAATTATTGTGGCTCCTAGGGTGCCAAAATTCTGATTTGCATCATTGCTTGTTAACTGTGCTGTACAAGGAAATCTGATGCATTTCTCAAAATTTACTCTGTGAATTCTTACCTGAAGCACTGTTATGGTAGTTTTCTAAGGTACATGTAAAACCTGTTAAATTTTGTTTGCAGTCATCAGAGACTCCAGTTCAGATGAAGAAAAGCCCCAAAGGAAACGTACAGGTGTGGACAGAAATAACAGTATGTCAACATTCCGATATTTCCCTATGATTTTATTGCTTTATTTATATTTACCTTTAAAAAAATTCTTCAGAAATTCAGATAATTTTGATACTTTGATAGGAGTTGGGTATTCATTTTGAAATTACATTTCTTTAAGTTTATTTTCAGCAATATTTAGGATGGAATAAAAGCCTTTGTGTATTTTGGCATGATGTGATCAAAGTTTGACTTTGATTTACTTCAGTACTCTTACCTTTCCGATTCATTTAGTAGCAATTCCTTGTATGACCTAAAGAGTTTGATAGGCAGTCAGAAGCTGTTGTGTTGTAATGATTTTATATACTTCTTCAAAAGAATTTCCCATCTTTATCCTAGATTTGTTTACATCAAATCATCTACTCATGGTCTGTTCTAGGACGCACCATAAAAAAGCAGATGTATGGAAAAAGCCCTAACTTTATTTCTTCATTAAATCCATCCTACATTCACACACATGCACACCATTTTCAGTTCTAGAATAGACTGTTCTAGTTTAGTGTAGCCAATTGATAGATCAAGGAAAAGGCTTAGCCGCAAAGGTACTTTTACTACGCTGTAATGAACTATGCAAATTTTTGTTTTTCATATGTATATAATAATGAATATGGATAATGTGTGTATATTGGTTTGGTGACTCATAAATTTTTTTAGTGTTTTTGTGTCACCTTTAAAGCATGGCATGCACATAGAGAATCACTTTGTTGATGTTGGAAGTCACATCTGTTGTTTCCATTTGTTGAAACAAGTTTCCATTGCCCAACCTTCATGGAATATCATTGGTGCATTACCATGGGGGGGGGGGGGGGGTAAAGCTTCCTGTTGATGTTGGTTTCAGAAGGGTCGAGGTCAGTGTGGCTGTAAATAGACTTTGGATTTCTGCAAAGTTCTTGTTGGTCAATGGAGCTTCAGTTTCTGTGAGGGACTCCTGTTTTTCCTCAACTTACTCAAGAAGAATACAAGGAAAGTGTTTGATGTTGACCAAATAAATGACCCTTATAATGTTGTTGGAGCCAAAAAATGAATTACATCTTCTGTATCATTTAGATTTTTGAATTTGTTCAAATGTATTAACTTGATACTGGATAAGGGTCATAGTGATTAAACACAAATAAATGCTCATATTACTTGTTTTCATGAACCACATAGCCAGGGGACTTGAAACATGGTGTGTTGTAGACCTTCAACTTGGCTGTCATATTTACTGTATGAACTTGTTGGTTCTTATTGAGTAAATATGATTAATAGTACTATCCATGGCAAGGGGTCATAGTATGTACTCCTGCACAAAAATTAGAATCAGGATAATTTTGTTGCAATGTTGTGGACTAATTGTAAAAATTTCTCTTTTAGGTTCAGGAAGACGGGCATGATGGAGCTCACAAGAATGCCAAGTTTTACAGAGCAACTTTGGTTTGCTTTTGAAAAGAGAACTGTACCTGTCTGGTGGACATATAGAGAGAGTTTTGGAGAAGCATCCCATTTTACGTGGAAGGACCAAGGAACAAATAAAAGTCAAGCTTCAACATTTGATGAAAAAGTGTAAAAATGAAGAAAAAAACTGAAATACATGTAATTACCACCAATACATGGGGATGGAGCAAAAGGCTCCAACTATCTGTAACCGACCATTATTTGGTTAAGTGTGATGTAACAAAACACTTCTTTTTTATTACAAATTTGGGTACTGTTTTTATATGAATCTTGGTCCAATTAGTATTATTAGAGCATTGAGTTTTGTCTTGCCTGAAGTAGAGGTAAGCTGTTGTACTACCTCCGGCATCGGTGTTGGCTCAGATAAAAGCAAATACATATGTACATCCTTACTGAATCTCTGTGATTCTTTTTAGGTCCATTTCAACAGTTTGGAGTGGGTTTCATAGCTCCTACCCCCAAAGGAGGGGGGTGATTATGTACATACATGTACATTAGTTGTACATTCTTGGTTAAGTTTTTGCATTTAGCTCAGGTTTTTTGCTCACTGTATCAGGGTTGCATCTAGGACGTGCGATCGTGAAAATCCCCCCAAAATTTAAGATTTCCAGCAAAATTTCAAATTATATGCGGGCAAAATCGCTTAAAAGATAAGTGTGCGCATTTTTTTTTTAAGAATGCGCTATTTTGATATATGTTTTCTTTTAATGAAAAATCCCAGTTGTCACTTTCAGTGGATATGTTGTCCTTGTGTAGTTGTGAAATACGTCACGTATTTTCTGTATGTCACGTGCTCAATTCTGATTGGTTACTAAGAAAGGCCAGGAGAGCACGTTTGATGCAATAGGAACATCCTCTGCTTTTCTGTCAATTCAACAAAGACCTATTTCACAATCTGACGGAAATGGGCTATCGATGTTTGATGCTGAGGCTAGCTTGGCGGGACAATGTGTTAAATAGCAAAACCAGTTAAAACTCGGACACGTTTTCATTATTTTATCAGTAATACTTATAATGATAGTCAAAGTGCAGATTTTTCTGTCAATAGGCACAGCGACAGTGAACGAACAAATCTTAGTATCAGATGATGCTAAAGATGGCGGTGCTGAAACTGAGGTGACTTTCCAATATTCAGTTATTTTTTTTTACAAGGGTATATAATTTTTGAGGAGGACTTATCAGAATTTAAAATAACCCTTTTCTAAAATACTATCTTCATATCAATATATGTAGTTTAGCAGAGTAAATTAAACATTTTTGTTCTGTAAATTAAAATTACATGCAAATTTATATGAATTTAAATAGTTATACATGTTTCTAGTGGTACATCCTGTGGTTTAATGCATGGTCATATGTCTAATTCAGATGTTATGAGAGAGTTGAGAAATAGAAACAGCTTTTGATTTTAAAATGCACATTTTCTAAGCCAGAATGTTTTAATTCTGTTCAATAAGGGTCATAAGTAAACATTGAAAAATACAAATTTTTTCCAAGACTAAACCTGGAAAATCCTTGAAATGTTAGTTTAAAAAAGTGGGGGAACCCTGCTCATCAGAAAAGTAGGTCACTGACCTATATTTCATGCTTCACTGAATTGGGTTAAATTTTGTGTTTTAGGGTTTTTTCTCGAGCTCTGTTGATGCTAGAATCATGAAACTGGATGATTGTATGCATATCTGTTAGTACCACACCCTTACCACAAAGGAAGGTCACTGACTTCCATTTTACATTTTACTGGCTTGGGTCAAGGTTTTGCATTTAGCTCTTCCAGTCAAGTTTTTTGCACATATATACTGTTATAGCTAGATTCATGAAAGTTGATGAGGGGATGCATTTTGACGAGTATTACACTCTCATAAAAGTAGGTCACAGTGACCTATATTTCTTCATCGACTTGATTGCAATTTGATGCATTGTTCATGTCAGTATCGTTAAACTAGATGATTGTATGCATCTCTGTTAGTACCTGACCCTTACAGCAAAAGGTATTTGTGACATACATTACAAATTTTACTGGCTTGTGTTCTTGCATTTATTTCATGACAACATTGGTTTTTTATGTACTGTATAATATTGTACCTGGAATCATGAAACTTGGGTGAGGATGCATCTTGATGAGTACTACACTCGCATCTTGAAACTTAGTAACTGTGATCCATATTTCACGCTCCAATGACTTTGGTTCAGTTTGATGTTTTGACTGTTCATGATTTAATCATTAAACTAGACAATTGTTTACATTTTAGTACTATACATTTTTGTACTGAAGCCACACCAAAAAGGTCACTCTGGCCTATATTTCACATTTTACTGGCTTTAAGTTTTTGCAGTTAGCTCATGACTACACATGTTTCTGGCATGCTGTGTGTGTCCTATCCTGTCTAGAATCATTGCACTTGGGTATGAATCTTGATGAACACCTCACCCTCATTTAAGTAGTACGTCATTATTGCCCATATTTTAGGCTTCACTGACTTGGGTTAAATTTTGCGTTTGATATTCATTTCTTAGATCAGTGTTCATGCTAGAATCCTAAAATTGAAAATGATATGCAACTCACTTACTACCACACCCCTACAACAAAAGAGGCTCATGGTGACCTATATTATATCTTTTACTGGTTCTGCTTAGATTTTAGCAATTAACTCATAACCACACGAGTTTTTTGCATGTTATATGCATAACCATCCTTCCTAGAATCGTGATACTTAGTGAGTGGATGCAACTTGCTAAGCTCTACATCCTTGTTGCCAAAAGAGGTCAGTGTGACCTGTATTTCATGCTTAAGTAAATTTGTTGCAATTTTGTGTTAAAAGTTCATTTACTACGTGCTTTTTATTTTCCAGCCATGAAACTTGATAATTGGATGCACCCTTGAAACCGCAAGTCATTATGACCTACATTTTATGCTTTACTAACATTGGTTAAGTATTTGTGTTTATGATCACTTAGATTAATCCATCCTAGACCTATATACATCCTAGCCTGGAGAGAAGGCCCTTTCTGAACAGTGCATTTGGAAGTAGGAATAAATACGTTTATTCGGTGGTAAACTTTCCATACTGATTTCTCTTTAGTGTATACTGTGGTATGTTAACCTAAACAGGTTAACTGTGTATTGTACATGTGAATGAGTATGGGAATCACATGATGGGACTGCATGCAGCATACTTTGCACCAGAGGTCTCGCCTGTAGCTAATCATGACAATTATTGATGCATGGGCTATGTATATAGAGCTGGCTCTCATTCCCAGGTTACTCAAAGACTCCGATTTTCACCCGTTAAATCTGGATTCTAGGGGTTGACGATTATAGTATCTTCTGAAGCAGATTTAAAAAAACAATTTTTTTTAACAAAAAGACCTCAACATTAATCTCTGGTTTTTATCAACTCATTATAGTATCTCTACTTTGATATCATAGAAAAGAATGTTTTTATCATTTTATTTCTTTTATGCTCTGTCACAGTAGGTTGGTAGGTGGTTTCACAGGATGTTGGCACAATACTTGCTAAATAGTGTTGATTAAAAGTTAACATTTTAGTATTTGAAAAGTTCAGATGTTAAAGATGAAAGATAAAAAAAAATCTAGCTAGAAAAAGGGCCAAGATCACTTTAGTCTGAATTTATTTTCAGCATAATAATAGAGACTAGTAAACATAGAGGTGAGCTATGTAATCATCGATTACCCTCTGGTTTTATAATTTGTATATGCCCACAACACACAGAGGTGGGCATATTATCTTGTGTTGTCAGTTATTTGGATATGTTCAAGGAATTGCATACACAAGTTTAAAAAAGTCTGCACAGTTGCTTGAATACCCATTTGTTTTGTTTTTTATGTATTTTTCCTCTTTTGAATATGGTAATCATTGAATCAGAAACACGGCATAATTTTCTTGTAATATCAGCAGAGAAATACATTGATTAGCACTACTGGTCATAGACAAGAAGAGCCTATGTGATGACCTGTGGGCCATCGTCCGTCCATTCATATGTTGGCACAAGTTTGTTATCGCAACTCCTAAACTACTTGGATGACTGACATAAAACTTGACACATTCATTCCAATGTCTATGTGGTGCTAATAAAAATGGTGCCACTCACACATCACATATGGCCACCACAGTGCTATCTTGAAAATTGTATCGCTACTCCTGTCATATCAACACAGGGATTTTCATTAAAAGACTAATGGTATCTAGTTGGTCATAAATAAAAATGCTGCTGATCTGACGTCCAATATGGCCACCATGGCATCTATCTTGAAAATCTTGTCATCACTACTCCTGAATGGAAAATCATATCAGCATAGGGCTTGCATCAGAAGACTTATTGTGAGGTCTGCTTGGTCCTAAATGAAAATAGTGCCAATCTGACACCCAGTATGACAGCCATGTAGAAAATATTATTGTTATTGTTCCTAAACTGCAAGAAGTGTCAGCATGGGCTCTTGTGGTCTCTACTTGGTCCTAAATAAAAAATGAGGTTGACTTTAATCCAATATAGCTACCTTGGTGTACATCTTGAAAATCTTATTATCGCTACTTCTTGATGAATGGATGGTCTTAGTGACATGGGGTTTTCACCAAAAGACTTCTTGCTGCGTCTAGTTGGTCCTAAATAAAAATGATGAAAATCTTATATTAAATACGGCCACTGTGGCAGCCATCTTGAAAATCATGATGTTGCTAATCCTCCTAAATGGAAAGTCATATTTTCATAGGATTTTCAGGAGAAGACTAATTATGATATCTTGTTGGTCTTTAATGAAAATGGTGCCGATCTGACCTCAATTATGGCTGCCACAAAGAACATATTGAAAATCTTGTTACTAATTCTCCTGAAACAATGGTCTTATAAACATGGGGTTTTCACCAAAAGTCTTCTAATACCATCCAGTTTGCCCTAAATGAAAATGGTGCCAATGTTAGATCCACTATTGCTGCTACAGTGGCTAATTTTAAAATCATGTCACTCGTGAATATCAGAGATGGTTTTTGCACTCCACAATTAAAAAGAAATGGTCTTGCCTTGAATTACTGGAAATTCTTTTCAGCTAGTAGAGCGTCAGTCCCTTCAAGGGACTCGTTTATTGTTTTATACCTTTTAAACCATCATGTTTGGTAGGTGGGTGGCTGATTTCACAGTATGTCAACATAATATTGGCTAAATAGTGCAGATTGAATGTTAACATTTTAAATGTTAAAAAGTTTAAAAGTATAATGTTTCAGATGAAAGATTGAGAAAAAAAAATCTAGTTAGAAAGGGGCCAAGATCACTTTAGTCTGAATTTGTTTTCAGCATGATAATAGACTAGTAAATGTAGAGGTGTGCTATGTAATCGGTGATTACCCACTGGTTTTATAATTAGTATACGCCTGCCATAAGGCAGAGGTGGATATATTGTGTCAGTTATTTAGACATGTTAGAGGAGTTGGTAGTCCTACAATGCAAGATGCCAACCGTGATATGCATAATGGTGGGTTGACTTCTTGCTGCCTGAACAATTGGTGCTGCATAACTTGTTCTGAGGTCAGTTGACCTTGGAACTAGAGGCCAAATCAGTGATCTCCCCAGAAATTTTCGATAGCATCGGGGTACGCGTGTTTGGGTCATAAAATGTTTTACAAAGCGCGCGTTAACGTCATAAAAGTGAAACAAATTAATATCAATGAAATAAAAAGAAGTGCATATATTTACATAGTATTTTTTATTTACCTAGGTTATAACAGTAACAACAATGCATATCTCATTTATTTCTTAATTTTAATAAATGATATTCGTCTTTTCTTCTTTTAACCATATAAACTGACTGCAACATCACAATTAAAGTCTTTTAAGGGTTGTCCTTCAGTACTGATTGTCATCAGGTAGTTCAGTACCCTCTGTGACAACCTGTTCCTTAAAACATTCTTAATTCTATTCATCGAGGAGAATGACCTTTCACTATCTGAAAAAATGGAACATAAAATTTATTAATGGATGTACAAAAAAGAGATAAATATACCTGAATCCTAATTAAGTTAATTACCAAGGAAAAATTCTTAGGAATCAAGACAGTGATGTGTTTTACAATAATCATCACAGAATAAGATAATACATATTCCTTTCCATTAGGAAAAATATATCAAAATGTTTGCTATTTTTAAGCTAAAATATAGTTCAAATTTAAAACTGTTTTATTTACCTGCTGTTGAGGTAAAACTGGAAGGTAACGATTGTTCTGTTTATTACTTGGATAGACAGAAAATAGAAATGAGAAATTAATAGGGCAGCACTCACTAAAGTTAGCAATATGGAAAACTTACCATCCGATCCAGCAATTTCCACCCAAGGGAATAACGTCTTCCATTCATTATTAAATCTCGTCCTTCGTTTCTTGATATCATTCTTTTTGGAAATCATGCTGGCGCTATCAGAATCAGAATCACTGCCACTATTTGTGACGCCAATTTCTGATTGTCGTAACCAGGCCACCATGGGGCTAGCCGGGCGCTGGATAATTTTTCGTTTCTTGGAAGGTGGTGTGTTCATTTTTCACAATAATTTTTAATTTAATCTGTGTAACTGCTTTGGCTGTTAATGAAAATGACTGACATATATATAACACACTACCAGTAGACTCCATTGTCGCTGGTCAACGTGACTAGGTGCAGACAAAACCCTCTCCAAAGGTCGCGCACCGGCGGTCACGCAAGCCAGGTACAAAGGATAATGGTTAAGTGAGTGAGCAATTATCCTGGATTATCTTGATAAAATACCCCAGAAGAGTTAAGAACAGGTGTCATTTGAGTGGGGCTTTGAATTAGGTGACAGGATGTTTGTTTAACAGATTAATTTTATAGGGGTAGTGGGAAACATCAAAGCATAGCGGCACAAGAGCATAGCATAGCGGCAGGTTCTAAAGCGTCGGGGTTATCGGAGTTTGAAACGATAGCGTAGTGGGCAAGGCCCTCGGGAGAACACTGCAAATCTTCAAGAATATCTCACATAGTTGGAAGCCCATATTGACAGTGTTGCACAGATTGGAGTCTGATTGCTTTAGTCATACTATACTTTAATGCCATTTACCTTACTGAAGTATGTCCAGGCACAATCAAGTGGTTGAGTTTCACAAACTCTGACCACCATTTCATTTGGTTGAAGAGCGATGGTAGCTGAGGAATGTTGAAGTTGGTTGAAGTACAGGTTAACTTTCTGTAATGAAATTAATACAGCTAATCACATTTGGCCAAATTTCATCAAACATATACATTTCATTAAAGAAAATATATCGCAAGTTAACCAACTTTGGCATTCCCCACTGCTACCATCGCTCTTCGGTCAACTGAAATGGCAAACACAGAGTTTTAAAAACTAAACCATTTGATTGTGCCTGGATATACTTCAGTAAGGAAAAAGGCATTAGAGTAAGTATAGTACAACTAAACCAATTGGACTCCAATCTGTGCAACATTGTCAATATGGGCTGCCAACTATTTTTGTGTGATATTTCCTGAAAATGTGGCCTCTAGTTCCTAGGTCAACTGACCTCGAAACAAGCTATGCAGCACTGATTATTCAGGCAGTAAGACATCGATCACCCATCATGCATATCCAGGACAACGTTCAAATAGTGCAATCAGATACACAAGCCTGTAAGCAAGTCTACATATAGAGATTTTATAAGTCTTTCCACAATAACTTAAATGCTCTTGAATATAGTAATTATTGTATAAAGAATGCAGCATAATTTTTCTTGTAATATCTGCAGGAAAATATATTAACTAGCTCTATTGGTCACAGACCAAAAAATCTTATGGGATGTGTCATTCGTCTATGGATATATTAGCAGAAGTTTTTGCTGCTCTTCTTAAACTACTTGGAGGATTTCCATGAAACTTTACACACATATTCGTCCCAAGGTCTGGATGGTCCTGAATGAAAATTGTGCAGTGTGAACATCCAATATGGCTGTCACAGTGGCCATCTTGAAAATGTTATAGCTACTCCTGAATACATATCATATCAATGGGGGAGGGGGGTCACTAAAAGGCTTATGATATCTAGTTGGTCATGAATGAAAATGGAGCTGATGAGACCTCCAATATGACCACCATTGCATCCACCTGGTAAAATTTGTTATTACTACTACTTCTGAATGGAAAGTCATATCAACATGGGGTTCTCACCAGAGCACTTTTTATGATATCTAGTTGCTCCTAATAAAACTGGTGCTGATCTGACATGCATTATGATCACTCTGTTGACGATCTTGTCGCTACTTCTCCTAAACAGTCAAGTCATATCAAATTGGGGTTTTCACCAGAAAACTTCTCATGGTGTCTGCTTGGTCCAAAATGAAAATGGAGCTGATCTGAATCCAACACGGTTGCCATAGTGGCCATCTTGAAAGTCTTGTTAACATTTCTTCTGGATGGATGGATGGTTATATCGATAAGGGGTTTTAACCACAAAGTTATTATGATATCCAGTTGGTCTGGAATAAAAATGGTGCCAATGTTGCATCCAATATGGCCACCACAGTGGCCATCTTCGAAACCTTTTTATAGTTCCAGAATATCCGAGATGGTTCAAAACTCAGTAGTTAGAAAAACACAACAACCTTATCTTGGATTCCTATAAATTCTTTTTCTCCAGAAGGGCGTCAATCCCTTTGAGGGATTTTGTTTTTCTGTGTGACCCGTTAATCATAATGGCAGGTTTTCATTGTAATCCTTGTTTTATTGAGAAAAAAATGTTCATTGCATCCAAATATTTCAAAGTCTGTCAGAACTTTCAAAGTTTGTATGTGAATATTACTGTGCTGAAAGGCTTTTGTTTCTACACTAATAAATCATAATATACAACATTTCAAGGATTTGGATAATTTTTATGCATTTCTACTAATGTGGAAGGGCCATGTAGTGTTATCCTTGTCCGTCCATCTGTCACAGTTTGGTAAAGTTTTGCATTTAGGTCAGTTTTTTTGGCATTGCAAGTTCCAGTCATGCACCTTGGCATGTACATGGGTCTTGGTGAATACCACTTGTATCATCTAAAAGTAGGTCATACCGGCAGGTCATTTGTGTTCAGTGAACACATTTTAGTGTCTCTTTATCTGTCACAGTTATTGAGTATGCTTCTTTAGCAACCATTTGTTTGGGTGTAACAGACTTTGTAAAGCTCTATCAAATATTTACCCCAGCAGCAGCTTGAGAAATGAAAATTACATCTCCATCACATTTCTGTCTTGCCTGCTTTAGCAGTGGCAAGATGGAGAAGTCATTAATTCTGACGTTGGCTGTGGTGGTTTCAACACCTGGTTTCATTTTTTTTTCTTCAGTACCATCATAAATTCAGAGTGCCTTGGGTAATTGCTTTCATATTTGGACCATGACTTAAGTGAGTGCTGCCCTTTTCATATTTGTATATCCACACTCACCCATGTGACCAAATGTCAAAGTCCAGGTCATTTGAAAATCTTTGTTCAAGTTTGTCTTAAAGTTTTCCTATGCCGCCGTAAGTCACATCCCCATGTGGGATTGCTTTCATATTTGGACATTAGCTTTGGTCAGGATTTACTTTTTGTGTTTACACATCCCTACTCAAGCATGTGCCACAGGTCAAGGTCATTGAAAAATTTCAGGCAAAAACCAAGCAGGCAGGACATCATCTTCCTTTGAACATCTTGTTGAAGAAATGGAGCTAGGATGACCTAACATTATACATTCCGCATCTGTGACATTTTGCATGTGTCTCTTTAAAATCAGTGATGTAAAATATCCACGTGCACTGCACAGTACCATCTATATATATATTGCCTCATTTATATGCCCACCCACAAATGTGGAAGAGGCCTATAGTGTTAGTCTTGTTTGTCCGTAACTCCATCGGTCAGTTTATCAAACTATTGTCAACACGTATATAACTTTGTATGTCTTCTGGACACATTTTGTAGTTTCTCATTAAGCGAAATAGAATGACCAAAAATTCAATGAAGCAAACTTTCAATTTGTCCAAATGCTGTTGATCTGACGTTTAGTATAGCCACAGTAATACAAAAATGGTATAAAAACTTTAAACGGGTCTTTCTCCAGAACCCCATGACCAAATTTGATGAAATTGCACAGAAATGACCTCTGCATTTAGGTCTTTAAAGTTTATAATCTGCTATTCAGTATGGCTGCCATTACTTAAAAATAATACAAAACCTTCAAACATCGTTTTAAAAATAGCTTTGTTGATTGGGACCAAACTTCACAGAAAAATGACTTTGTGTCAAAACAGTTCACTTTTACACAAAGAATACTGATCCATCATCTGATATGGACAATGTTACTAATAAATTGCATTGAAGCTTTGAAAAACTTATTAAGAACCATGAAACTATAGAAATGATCCTTGTGACGAGGGCTTTCAAGTTTCCATAAATGATGAGGATCCTCCATCCAATATGGCCACTGTTACTAAAATTGAACAAAACCATTCAAGGGCTTTTCAAGAACTGTTTGGCCACTTTAGATAAAATTTCACAGAAATTAACCTTAAATCAAGGAATTAACAGTTTTTTTAAATGATAGATATCTAACCTTTGGCTGGTTTTGCTAAAAATTGAGAAAAACTAGAATAACAGTTTGGCCATATTGGTCCAAATTTCTCAGAATTGTTCTTGTACCAAAGAGTAATTATGTAGAAATTATGCCAATCTGCCATCCAATATGGCTGCCTTTACTAAAAGTTGATTCATTGACTTTGTGAAGAAATCACTGGGGCAGTTTGGACCAAATTTCACAGAAATTATATTTGCATCAAGGACTTTAAAATTACACACAAATGATGTTGATCTGCCATTCACTGTAGCTGCTTTCTTCAAATAGCAGCAAAATTAAAATGACCTGTTCTCAAGAACTTGGCCAATTTGGACATAATTTCTTAGAAATGATAATTGCATAATACTAATTTCAAGTTTGTAGAAATATAGCTGATGCGCAATCCAATATGGTCGCTGTTACATAAAATAGAAGATAAAAATTACTACCTCAAGAATAGCTAGGCCAATAGACCTTTTTCAAATTGTCTGTGCACATGCCCAGGGTTCTTCAAATAACAATAAATCCAGTGGAAACTTCTGAGATTTCATTATAGGAGGCAAACTTGTCATTTTATCCGCACATCACAGAGAAATTGTAGTAAAGAATAATTCAAACTCGCTGCATCTTGAACTTTTATTTTGTGCGTAATGCTTTATTTCATGGAAAAAAGTATTAATAACAAATATAGATCCTTAAGTTGCCACGATTAACAAGTTTTAATTTACCGAAGGCATCTTAAGCAATCATCAGATGATTATGTCACCTGAGAGATGTTAACGCTCTTATTTTAATTAAATGACAGCTCATAT